>CABEEJ010001334.1:18673-45034 GCA_901482245.1 Timema douglasi | reverse complement strand
GCGGTGGGTTGATCGTGGACACGGACAAGGTATACATATTGTTCATTCACGGGAGGAGTTTACCTGGGAAAGGTCTTTTTTCTTACCAATATCCTACTATATAATAGATTTCTGGTAGGGAAAAAAGTCCTTTCCCAGGTAAACTCCTACCGTGAACGAACTTTACACCAGACACTCCGCCTTACGGGAGTTTTCACTGCGCTCTTTGAGTCAGGTTGAGTCTTTGAACACTGGGAAGTGTTAGTTTCAGTTATCAGTGATAACAGCACTTACAAGTGAAACAACTCACTTTCAAATTGTTCATAAAGGGGTGGTGGTCTAAACACGATAGTACAGTCACCAGCAGTTCCTCTAAATTCACCCCTTACCCCCTTTCAGACAAGTATAAGTTGATGGTATTTGAAGAATATTTACAGCTAGACAATTTGCAAAAATTCGCTTTAACAAAAAAAAAAAATGTACTCTAAATTTTCTTTGTATTTTTCAGTCTGAGTTGGCTAGTTTGGGAGTTGATTTATGGGAAGAGAGTGGGCCACTACCTGAACCTCACTTTGTGAAAGCCAGTCTATTGGCATCAGAAGGTAATGTTTGTCCTCTTAGTAAATAAAACCATCTTTAGAACGATTATCGAAGATGCATACTACTTAGTGATGTCGTCGCTTGAGACTGCACGTGGCGATCCTCGCGGTGAAAGACTCGAGCTCTCCCAACGATCGCAGCCATTTTAACGTTGAGGTTGTGGGGTCTAATGTATACCCTTGTCTGTGAACGCGGGCAGATTTTAAGTCTTATCACGTACGAAAACAACATATTACATTACAAGCCGATCTTTAGAGTATTGTAAAATCGCAAATAATTTATACTAAGTCCTTTCAAATAATATTTGAGTGTGACTAAAATTACCTTGATCGTTCATAATCGCTAATGTTAGTTAGACATTTAATTAGTTAAACGGGAAAATAAACATGATTTTTTTTTTCTAAAAGGTGGTGATATAAAAGAAGGTTGAAATTATTATGTGTGTGTGTGTGTATAAAGGGTAGAGTGTAGAAACGGGGGGTGATCGCAGGACTCAAGTTTATAATTTGCAATAGACTGAAATGTCGGTGATGGAACGCTCGGGGCTTGAATCTCTGTCAAGTATTTAAGTTATACTGTATTTACACTTTCCCTCCACGAAAATGGGAGTACACTTCCTCTAAGTTCAATTTTCCTCGCCCTTAGTTCATTAGCATAATTAGTGTATATTCGTATAGTTCAAACAGATAGTAAAACGGGGTGCTAAACAAACCATTAACTATTTAAGAGACAGGGGTTTGGAGCGAGACTAAGAGAAAATGCACCTCCATTAGCGTGGAGAGGGGCGTGGAAAAGCCCCTTCCTAGATCATCCTGCCATCCTCTATAACGCCATCGCCAGCAGACTAGTTTGGCTTGACGTTTAATCTGCGTGCCCACTGATGCAGGCGAGGTTTTCAACACTTATATTATTATTATTATTATTATTAGCACCGCGTCTTACTACCCGTTCGGGTTATACGCACTTACGCTAATGTGTAATGGTAGGGTGATTGTGAGATGAAATGGAGGACCTACAGTTTAACGTGGAATCCGAACCACGGTGGAGGCCTGGCATTCCCCACATTCACAAGATGTCTTGTCAGAGGTGAAAGGAAGGGTTTGGTAATCAGATAAATCTGTGCCGGGACCGAGGATTGAACCCCGGCCGCCAACATAGAAGTCTGATACCTTACCCCTAGACCACCAGGTCACCTACTTCAACACTTAAAGACCTTACGTTTTATGTATCGTAAATAAGGCAACAACCACGTCTCAAGGGTGTTATTTTGAAACACGGGGTGATCGGTATGTTGTTTATTTCTCCGCGCGGTAACCAAAACCTCATTTGTTTTAGTAGAAACATTTCAAGACAATGCTATGATATACTATAAGGCTTGGTTTAAAAGGAAATAAATGAAAGGGTCAGTTCTTAAGGTGATTGGTTGGCCCTTTTCATTTGGCTTGCCCTTTTCATTTGGCTTGGAAATGCAGAGCCGTGGGAGCAAACGGTTAACTTCAAGAATTCTTATTGTTTTGCAATTTTCTTTTCGGAAACGGTTTGTTCAAGAATGGAAGCATGTTGATTACGTTATACTTTTTATAAACACACGTCCTCTATAATTTTAATAGTGATAAAATATCGTTAGCATTGATATTTTTTTCAATAGAAAACTTCCAGCTTCATAACAAAAAATAATAAAATTTAACAATTAGTAAACATCGATACATTATCTTAGAAGGGTTATTGGAAATATTAACATAAAAATTTCACTCGTTCTCGAGAAATCTGATATTTCCAAACGTATGATTTTCCCGCAATACCTGTCCGGTAGCTAGCGCCATCTACGGTTTCCGTGATCCATCTGTTGTTGTTGGCGCGGAAGGATACTTTGGTCGGTTGTAAAGCCACGCCACACCTTTCACCCTCCCACCCAACGTCCCTCAAAATAAGTTTTAGACTTGCACTCGACAGGGCCCCAAGGGTCTTAAAAATAACGCATCTTAATTCATTTATTTCATTTAAAGAAAACAACTACACAGCTTTTTTAAGACGCGTTTTACTATCCATATTTAATCACGCTAGTAGTTTAAGAGAAAATAAGGTATAATTTTGATGAAACGTACCCCACATTTGCGTGGAGAAGAGCAGGAAACCGTTTTAAAAAAACTTTGCACGCCCGACCAAGATTATAACCCCCGACCTACATGTCACATTTTTTATTTTGTTTACTTAAAAAAAATCTAGTAGATGTTTCTGGACCTGACACTAAGGTGTATTCAAGATTTTCTCTTTGAACCAACTTAAAATAGACGTTTATTAATCCCAAGGAAAGATTGAGTTTATTTTCTCAATGGAGTAGCGAGCTACTTTTCAAAATGAATTGTAAATAAAAATTCAATGTTTGTTGTTGAAACTAGAATGGCATCTAGTTATATTTAAAAATGTTTTCCCCTAGAATTAGATTTGGGGCAAAATTAAAAGTAACTAACTGCAGCAACACCATGAGAGGATTGAGGAGGCTGAATAACTTCAAAGGCGGAGGGGTGGTGGGGCGAGAAAGGAATCAACCCCTCGTCGCCCTAACTAGTAGAGTTGAGACCATTATCTATACTTTTAAACCTTTGAGCTTATTTGTTTAATATTTGAACTCTGATTGAAATATCAAAAGCACGCCTGGCTAGTGTATTGTGTGCAAGGGAAGTAGTCAGGGAGTTCGGTTATACTCTACAGAGGGGGTTAAAAAGCGGGGTTAAATTAAGTGTATTGTTCCTTTCTCTTGAGATTTCCACCTCATGCTACTGGTTCTTCATTCATCCCCCTTGTTAAGTTTATTTGTCTAATTTCTACTTACCCATCAAGCTAGCCCCCCTCCCCCTTTTTTTCCCTCCTCCCACAAACACTACCTTATTTTGACTCTTCTTTTATTAGCGCACCTTAATGATAATATCCATATCTATCGGAGAAATAATTTATTTAATGACAGCATTAAATTTTGAATGCCATTTTATATATATATATATATAGAGAGAGAGGGAACTAAGAACGAGTTAAATAGTTATGAACGCCATATAATAAAATATTTCTCCAATAGACAGGACACTGACATTAAGGCGCACTAATTAAAAAAAGAGGCAAAATAAGCTACTGTTTGTATGGGGGAGGGGAAAAGAGGTAGGGTAGGGGGGGGGGGCTGGACGAGTAAGGAAAAATAAGACAAATAAATTCTACGCACACAGAGAAAAATATAAAAGAGAGACTATATAATATGTCTTCCCATATGCTCCCCTCTCCCACTATATAGGCCGTCACCCTTTTTGTTTTTACAAATATATATGTATATTCGGCGTTTAACCCACTTCTCCAACGTCACTCTTATTTGTCCTCTCTGTTAACCTTTCTTACTTTTTTCTTTCTTCCCATCTTTGTTTTTTTCTTAATATTTCTCCTTTTACCTCTATTCCTCGGTTATTTCTTTCTCTCTCATCCACTTTTTTCTACTCTGTTCTTGTTCTCTTTTTTCCCTCTAACTTTTTTCTATACATATTCCCTACCCTTCTTCTTTCCTTCTGTCCCATTCTTATATTCTTTATCTTACTTTTTTAGCCTCACACATTTATTGTTCAACATCATGTATAGTTACTTTGTATAATATCTACAAAAAAAAAAGCTTTTGTTTCTTATCATAAATTATTTTATGTCTCGTTTTAAACTTCTTTCTTTCATATTTAGAATAATATTGCGATTGAATATTCGCTCTGAATCTGGTTGTCCTTTTCAACGAATAAATTTCATCCATCTTTATACACGTAATATACCACTTAATATCACCTGAACTAGTATATTTTTTTTTTAGAAAATCTTTATATCTGGAGTGTTACAAGTGATACAAATCAAACTAATGTACATCCAGTATTTTTTTTTAAGTGGTTAATTTAATTTACACCTGCTATGAAAGTATCATAACGTATTAAATCACAGTTACAAATCAAATAACAATTTATTACACTATAGTATATTTCTTTATGCATGCATATTTTAATCTCTAAACAATCCTTCCTTTAATACAGGGTCTAAAAACTTATAACAAAACACAAGTCTCAATTTTTCTCTCGTTAAAACATAGCGGGGGAAATAAATAACTAATTAGTCAAGTAGGCAGATTTACCAACTTAGTCGAAACGGTAAGAACACTAATCCTAAACAGCTTATCTGCATATCCTTCCAAAAACCAACTGCCTGCTACATTCTACATCTTAGGGAAACAAATTTTTTGCCGTCAAAACGGTATACGGACTGGCCCAAGGTCTACGAAATCTGTTTTGTCTTTGCCGGTATGAAAACATTTGTTTTGGGTATCTGTGCCTTCTAAGAAAAATCAAGGGTATCTTTAGATTATCTAATTAGGACTCATTTATTAACCACTTAATGCCATTTTACGTTACGTAACGTTTCGCATTGAAGGTGAGATATATTTATTTTACAGATAAACTTTTGTGACACTGAGATTAATAATTCTAACTTTTTTTTTAGCAACGTGTCCTACTACCCATTCGGTTTACACACATATGTACTAATTACGCTAATGGTTTTAGAGATTAGGGAGGTTATATTTACATAAGTTTACGCGCATTTGCATGGAGGGAAAAGGGGTGAAAACATTTAAGGAAAACCACCCTTTTTATACCCGACCAAGATTTGAACTTTGATCTTTCCGTCATAGGCAGTCTATTCTACTGTGGAGACCGCCTTAAGACCGTGCGGCCACAGAGGCAGGTTTAAATACTTTTCAGAATCCATTTTATGTCCTGAATATAATTTATTTCAAAGAATTGTATAGCATTGATTTATAATATCTATTTATTAACAATAATAATATATTTTTCAACTTTAGAATGTAAGTATAATATTTGTGTTACGTAACACTGTTACATACCCACCCTCCCCTCATGTACAATCATTTAGGCTCAGACCCCCCCCCACCCCCCTCTTCATGTTATCAACAGCTTGCGCTCCGTCCGCTTAGAATGACCTCTCCCTTACGCTCTAATTCGACTCGGGCAAATGCCTTATATATTTATGTTGGGTGCCTAAGGCAGAAGAAAGTATGGAAAAGATAAGGTTACTTTTTTGGTGTCAAGGAAAATGGGGAAATTGTGTGGCATTCAATTAAAAGTAAGGACAAATTACAAGAGTTAAAATTCCTGGCTTAAAAATCCATCTATATCGCATATAAACACTAAAAGGAAAGTATATATATATATTTGCATTAAAAATAATGAATTGACTAGATATGGTAGGTATTCTGCTAACAAGAGATGGAAATAATAGGATGGTTTTTATTTTTATACCACATTTATACAGTTGCCAAAAACAACAAATCAAACATTTATTAAATGCGGTAAAAATAGCTTATATAAACTCACATCGGTGGGCACGTGATCTAACGCACTACTCTCGCAATATAATGTATTGCCGTTGATGGGGAGATCGAGGTTCGAATCTCAGTCGGTTGTACTGAAGGTTTTTTTCCAGAATGATTTTCCACTCTCACTCCACGCGAATGAGGTTATACTTCCTATAAATATAACCTTCCTTATCCATAAAACCATTAGTGTTAGTACATAAACGTATAACCCCAACGGGTAGTAAGACGCGGTGCTAAAAAAAAAAGCTTATAAAATGTTTGTTTAGTAACGGCTATCTTGTTTCTTATAAATATGCTATAAATGCGCAACTAAATAAATAGTAATTCACCAAGATCAGGTGAGGTAAAATTAAGACAAATATTTTTTGTAAAGTTGGTAGTAGCATTCACCTAATGCCAGCTATTTCTTATTTCTTAGCCAGTGTAAATCTTTCTCTTCAACCAACCTCGTGAAGCAGTCAAATAAATACATTTCGTATTAGTTGTGAGGTTGAGTGATATGAAAACAGGAAGAAAATAGATCTATCTCAAGTTTACTAGCGGATGATAAATGATGATGATTATGACCAGTACCCCACAGGAATACAACTGAACGGTTTCTGATCCTTATCCAATATTTTACAATCTCCTTGGGACCCTACTTGGAGGTAAGAGTGTCTTACTCTTGCGTGATGCTTGTATAATCGTACAATCTCCTTGGACTGTTCTCGGAAGTACGAGAATCATATTATACTCGTACATGACTGTCAAAGAACAGAGAAATTTGATATTCTTCAATCACACCCTAAGAAAAATTATTTTCATTATAAATTATTATAAATATTATTAGTATTATTAGTATTATTAGTATTATTTATACAACTAAAACTAGATGAAAAAAAAAAGCAATTTGTAACATACAGAAATCGCATTCACACCAAATTAACGTGCATAGTAATTGAATTTATATATATATATATATATATATGTTCTCATTTTATATATGAATTGGGGAATGCCAGGCCTCCACCGTGGTTCGGATTCCACGTTAAACTGTAGGTCCTCCATTTCATCTCACAATCACCCTACCATTACACATTAGTGTAAGTGCGTATAGCCCGAACGGGTAGTAAGACCCGGTGCTAATAATATTAATAATAATAATAATTGTAAGTACTTTAGCAGCTGTCTAAATCAACGATCACTTGGCATTCCCACAATAAATAAAAGCACAATTTTTTAATACAATTATTATCAACACAATAATGTATTTTAATTGCATCAAGGATCTAAATGCCTACTAAAAACTTCCCAAGCATAATGAATAATTAAATACTTAAGGGACAAAAGTTTGTAGCAAAGTTCTTGAAAACATATCCAGTACGATACATTAAAGCATTTATTTTTAAGCCAATGTTTAATCTTGCGGTGTACAATTTCCGATAGGTCAATGTGAAAGAAGCTTCTTATGTTGGTTTGGGCATGTTGAGAGGGTGAGTGTATCGCGTGACGAAGAAAATATATGAAGGTAGAGTGTGTAGATCAAAAGTAAGGGGAAGGCATTGTAAGACGTGGTTGAATGTTGTGAACGAATGTGTGAAAAAAGAAACATTAAAATTTTTTAAAATAAAAGAGCATGTATGACTAGGTTTATATATATATATGTGTGTGTGTGTGTGTTGTTGAAGAAAAGGGTGTATACAAGGATAGGGAAGTGTGGAGAAAGTTAGTGAGGATGGATTAGTACCGAGGTGTTGATTTTTATCTATATACCATTCAACGTATATACTTAGTTTCCTGCCTATTCCGTAAGGGAACGGCTTGACCAGGTATGTATATGTGTGTGTCTCTGTGTGTGATTTATCTTTCTATACTAGTTTGGGGTCAATAACTATTCTCGTTAACTTATTTAATGAGATGCTCTAAGCCATGTGCCAACTTATGGCTCTCTTTAGTAAGTTAGGTCAAGTTATGTTAAGCTAGTAAAATTGGCCGTTGCTATCTCCGGTACACGGCCGCGAGACGATTTTTTTTTATGGCCCGTCAGTATTTATAAACTATTATTATTAGCACCGCGTCTTACTACCCGTCCGGGTTATACGCACTTACGCTAATGTGTAATGGTAGGGTGATTGTGAGATTAAATGGAGGACCTACAGTTTAACGAGGAATCCGAACCACGGTGGAGGCCTGGGATTCCCCACATTCACAAGATGTCTTGCCAGAGATTTACAAACTAACTCTCAAAAGATCAACAACTATATTGATTTCAGAAATGTTAACAATTTGTACCTTCTTGGTAAGATTAATTATTTATTCAGCAGTAGGGATAAGCATGTCATTTCCATTTGTAGGAATATAATGTAATATAAAATTACAGGCAATATAATGTGTATGTAGACACATAGGCCATACATACATACGCACATATATATACATCCACACACATGCAAGTGCTATTTCTTTGAGTTTGTAAGTAGCTGTGAGATGATCATTTTTCACATTTGGAAAAATTGCTTGGTTGATTTTTTCCTCAATAAATTGGCCAAATTTTAACAGTAACGAACGCATTCTAGTAGTATCTCACGTTTTAAATTCATTTTTATCAATCCTTGAGGACGCTAATGCCACAAACATATGATACAAATGAGTTCCAACAAAGCATCAACAGTGGTTCCATTTATCTTTCCATAATGGCGTATCAGTGGTTGGGGATCAGATATCGGGGTCCTATGTAAACCAGATTTGTCTAGTACCGCGTTATAATCAAATTCTTTACTATTATATTCATCCACTCCAGCTCTTTACTTGCGAATCTTTGATCTTAAACAAAATACCCGAAAATTTATCAGAAAAATATACCACAACATTTTCACCTCTAATAGTGAAAAAGAGGTGACCTGATGGTCTAGGGGTAAGGTGTCGGACTTCTGTCCTGGGGTCCGGGGCTCAATCTTCGGTCCCTGCACAGATTTATCTGATTACCAAACCTTTTCTTCACCTCTGACAAGACGTGTATTAATCACAACTTGTGAATGTGTGAAATGCCAGGCCTACACCGTGGTTCGGGTCCCACTTTAAACTGTAGCTCCTCCATTTCATCTCACAATCACCCTACCATTACACATTAGCGTAAGTGCGTATAACCCGAACGGGTGCTAATAATAATAATAATAATAATAATAGTAGTGAAGGCCTAGTTTATGTTTGAGGTTCCTTAGACCTAAAAGTTTATGACCACCCCTATTTTCGTCTATTAAGATTTGTGTAGTTTTTGCATTAATCACTTTCTCTAAATGTAATTTTGCCACAATATATGCAATGTCGCTAATAATATGTTTGGAAAAACACTAGACTTAAGTAGCTCAACCTTGTCTTAGGTATATATATGTCTCTAATTCCTCTAGCTTACGTCGTGTTCGCACAAAGTAGAATAAAATGAAGACAAAAAAAACAAACGCTGAGCCAGAGAAGGGGGGTGGGGCAGGAGGTAAAACAAAATATAAAAGCTTTGTTATGTTTCTTACTTTCTCGCTTTTGAGATCCCGAAATTGGTAATAAAACAACTTCCAAGGAAAGAAGGGAGGAAAAAAAAACAACCTCCCACTCCTTCGTTCACTTCCATACGTACTTTGTCATTTGATAAGCACGTGCCTACAAAGGTTTCTGTTTTCTAGTTTGATTTTTTTTTAGGGGGAGAGGAGGAGTATGTATACTATGCTGGTCGTGAGTTTTTTTTGGTGGGGGATTTAGTTAGGGTTTTTTTTTCATCCCTTGTAATTTGAGTTTTATATACAGTCTGATGAAATTGTTTCTTTTGACTTTTTTTTTTAAATGAAGAAATTCAAGGGCACATCAAGCGCAAGTTTATTACTCTATTTTCCGTCCTCTATCAACCCCCCATCCCCCTTCTCCCTACACACAACACACTTTTTAAAGTTTTTTTTTTCTTTCCTTACCTTTTGTTCAAGTTGTGTAATGGCTGTTGTGTCTCGACTTTTTGTATGTCATTCATTTTCTGGTGCATCCGCTCATGTTTCCTTCAAGAGGTTTGTTTGTGAGCTACAGTTCTTACGAGGATAAGATTAAGTTAATTAAATTATTATTATTATTATTATTAGCAGCACCGCGTCTTACTACCGGTTCGGGTTGTACGCACTTACGCTAATGTGTAATGGTAGGGTGATTGGGAGATGAATTGGAGGACCTACAGTTTAACGTGGGATCCGAACCACGGCGGAGGCCTGGCATTCCCCACATTCACAAGTTGTGATTAATACATGTCTTGTCAGAGGTGAAGGAAGGGTTTGGTAATCAGATAAAGCTGTGCCGGGACCGAGGATTGAGCCCGGGACCCCCAGCACAAAAGTTTCAAACACCTTACCCCTAGACCACCAGGTCACCAAGTTTATTAAAAAATAAACACTTTATGATCCGAACATTACTGACCCACCCTAACTGTAAGCACACTTAACACACTAGTGCGGTCCAAGGTGTTACTCTTGCACTAAGACTATACTGCAAATGACGGGGAGACCAAGGTTCGAATCTCGGTCGGGTTTATTTAGGCTGGTTTAAAAAAAACCATAATTTTACACTCCCTCACCCAAAGGCGGGGGCACATAATCGAAATATAACCTTTCTAATCCATAAAATCACCGAACTGAACGGGTAGTAAGACGCGCTGCTAAAAAAAAAGGGGGGGGGGAGAACACACTAGTGAGTTGATGAATGTGTAATTCAGAGAAAGTGTCACCACATTTGTGTGGAGGAAAAGGGGTAAACAATTTAGGGGGAAAAAAAACACACAACACACCCGGAAAGGGATTCCAACGTTCTCGTCACCGGCAACCCAGACAAGACGAGACTGACGACTTAACCCACGTACCCACTGGTGAGTTTTTTTTTTTTCAATTCCCGTTGAATAACTTTTCTGACAGTTGGGAAATATGTAGATAAACCTACCTCTCATACATATACACCACATGTGATGTGTACTGCATTTCTCAATTTCGACGGTTGGCGGCACCTCATTCGTCATCTGGAAGCTAAATAAGTTGAATTTTTTTTGTTAGTTTCAATCACTTTGCAATTCTTTTTTATATTCCATTGAAATATTTCTCAAGGTGAGGATAAGGATTTACACGTTCGCCGAAAATAAATAAAAAGCAGAATCTACTTGAATGACGCTGCAATTCACATGTTGTATATGAATTTTGATGCATTGCAACGCAAAATTATAACTGTTGATTATTAACATACTTTATTTCCCAATGAACAAACATATACTTTATTTTATATGTGACCCGCCTCATTGGCGTAGTTACCTAACGCGCTTGTCGTGTTGAGCTCGACTGCTGAGGACGTGGAGATCGAGGTTCGAATCTCGGTCGGGTGAAACGGGGGAGGGGGGTTCCTAAATGGTTTTCCACTCTCCCTCCACGCAAATGCGGGTTCACTTCCTCTAATTCAACCTCCCCAATTCCTAATCCATTAGCGTAATTAGTACTTAAAGCGTATAACCCGAACAGGTAGTAAAACGCGGTGCTAAATAATAATAATATTTCCCATTGAACAAACATATACTTTATTTTCCAATGAATAAACCTATATTTTAGAATTTAGATCATTGTCACCATGGATTATTTTTTTCAAATTATAATGTTGTGTCGTGGCACAATCCAATACATTGATACACAAGCCTTCCATTAACGGGCCATTTCAAATCTCCTCACGAAAACCAACGAAGCTGTTTGCTTTCTTCTAGCTCTACAGCGCATGCGTCTTCTAATGCACTTGCGCACTGCTTATAGATGGTTGCTTTCTGAGATTTCATTGGGTCTCCCGCGCCAAAGATCTCCACCGGAACGGACGAGGTAGAGATGAGTTGAACTCCAGCGGAACAGCTCGCGCCGACAAAGCGGACGTGGGAACTCGCAGTAAAAGTCGGATCGACTAAGAAAAAAATCTTATCTCAGAATTCATAAATCATTATTATACTTTCACGTATTTATACCCAAGTAGATTATAATTTTGGTTTAAATTTTGACAACCTTAACCTAAAAATACTTCGTTATTGTTAGATTATTTAAATTTGGCGCTAGTCGTGTTGAGCTAGACTGCCGAGGACGGGGAGATAAAGGTTCGAATCTTGGTCGGGTGAACTGGGGGTGGTTTTTCCTAAATGGTTTTCCACTCTACCTCCACACAAATGTGGGTTCACTTCCTCTAAATTCAACCGTCCCAATTCCTAATCTATTAGCGTAATTAGTACTTTAGCGTATAACCCGAACGGATAGTAAGACGCGGTGCTAAATAAAAAAAATCGCGTGTGTATATTTAAAAAAACCTTGGATGAAGTCCCTCTACCCAATAGAAAGCTAGCCTTCACAACATTTGTTGCCAGAAGACTTTCTATTAGTTGGTTTTGACACTGGTGACAAGGAGTCCAAGAGGCAAGGGTTAGGTCATATATAAGCCTCTTGTGCGTATGAATCCATTACAGTGGACACTATTACACAATAACTTTGTAATCAAAGACAGTAATATTCAGTGCCGGTAAAATATATAGTTGTAATATATCAAGAGAAATAATATAGTGTCCAACTAAAACTGAATCATATAAAATTATATCTTCAGTGCCGAAGATAAAATCACTTTAATAAATCGTGTTCAACATTAAAGGTTTTATTTATTCAATTAAAATATAAGATTGTGAAACCGTATCATAATAATTGGCACTCGATCACGGGGCTATAAAAAACCAATCATCTCATAATTCCGCAACGCCTTAAACTAGTGGATAATGAACAGACTTTATGTATTTATGATGAGAATAGTATGTGATAAATAAAATAAAGATGACATGTAATCTAAATCTGTGCCCTGGTCATTATAAAAGTGGCTCGTCATTTATCCTTTCCATCGATAGCAATGTCACTCTCCCACTTCACAACCGAGCGTGAGGGTTCGGCCAGACTGACGAGCGAGCGCGTGATTAGCAGATAGCTCTCGATAGTTGTTGACGAGGAGGCTCCGAATCTTGGCTCAGTGAACTGAGGGTGGTTCTTGACAAATGATATATTGTTGTGGTTTTCTCATCCTCTCTCCACGCTAATTGGGATTCTTATTTGTAGAGGTCTACTTTGATAATATTGAAGTATTTTAACATATCAGTTTTATGCATATATATATATATGGCTTATGATCTTACCAATTAAATATATATATATATAAATATATATACAGTATATAGTTTATGATCTTACCAATTAAATAAATATATATATAGTTTATGATCTTACCAATTAAATTAGGCCGTTAGTAGCAAGTGTGATAAATCTATCGATAATAATAAAAATGTCAGAATGAGAAGTTTTCCTAGCACTCAATGAACCAACATACAATAATATGGCCTAGCGCCTGTAAACTAGACTCTACCGGGTCGAGCGCGCGCGCGCGCGCGCTTGAAAAATNTATTTTTCAAGCGCGCGCTCAGTCGCTCGCTTGCTCGCTCCAGTCTGGCCACCTCTCATTACAACCAATGTGTTCTATTTTATATCTTAGTCGCTCGCTCGCCCAGCCTGGCCGTCCCTTTATTCTACCCCGGTATACGGTCTGGGACAAATAACCGTGACAAGTCGATGACGCACCTAAGCAGTTTAAGCACTATCATACATAGATACTATTGTTCGACATAGAAAGAGAGGGAAGAAAATGAGTAGTCCACCCTGAGAGAGCTCTTGTTTCTATCTACCGATAGCAATTTCCCTCTTCCTCTGACGAATTTACAGATTAACTATACTTTTTGCTCCTTGAAATCAATTACTTTCTTTTTAAATACTTTACAAATTTCTTATTTCCTTTTCTCAATATGCATATGTTTCCACGGACTCTTTTTTTTAATAGTCCAAGTTATTGATGATTTACTAAAAATACGTTTACAAAAAAAAACTGCTTCACGATAAAAATAATTTAGTGGTATTGAAGAACTATTTTTTAAAAATGATTTAAGAATCTATGGTTTTTTGTTTCAACGTATTTTTAAACTCGCTTAATAAAACGTAAATTAATTAACATGGGATATCTTATCTTGATTTTCCATGACATCACAGGTAGGCAAGGCCTTAATTTAATATCTATATTCCGTCAGATTGGTTTCTTATATAAACTATGAAACGCACCAGCGACTGTAATCTGAGCGTGGAACCCTTGAGGTCCAATAAAGAGTATATTTATGGTTCTTAGGCTAGTTTTGCACAAACTCTTCGACCTCCTTCCACATTCTTAAGGTTTATGTTCGTTTGAAACACTAGAAATGCTGGCAATACGACACTGGGTAGCAAACTGAATCTTATTTTAGTATTCCATGTTAAGAAACTCATAAAAAAAAGGGGAGGGGAGGGGAAAATAGAAATATCCCACAAAACACCTCGGTTAAACACGTTTTGTTTGATAAACAATATTGTTGTTCCTAATAATTTTATGGTTGACGGTTTCTCGTTACAGAAAAGTGACGCAAACACCCTCCCCCCCTTTTTTTTTATTTCCCCACGTTATTTTTACTAGTATTATTATTAAAATATTTCCGTTCGAGCTGTGCATGACTCATATTTTTCTGTTCGGTATTAAAAAGTGAGATTGGCAATGCTACCAACTTCAGCAGTGTTGAAGTTAGTGGTTTCGTGGCTTGACGTGGCGTAGGACGGAATCCAACACAAATTATCTACATGTGAAATTTCGCGTATGTCCTTTTTATTGTTGGGATATAAAACTGGATACATTATTTGAAATTCTTGTGGGGAAATAAAAGAACGCCTAGTTTTATTATCAGGGAACTGTTGTCGCCAAATGTTGGCTGAACTGTATTTGCATATAAGGTAAATGGTGTGGTAGAGGCGGTGCTCAGACCGACCGATCTTTCTTCACCTTATTCCTTGGTAAGCTCAGCTACTTCGCGGACGTATCCAGGAGAGGTTTCCGGGAAATCCGTTGGTTTGATTTATTTATCTCGCGTCTAGTGATCTTCCTAAAGTGATGTATCGATACTCTTTCGAGGATAGGCGTAAGGAAGACTGTGCCCAAAATCTCGACACTGGTTGAACAGTAAGTAAGTAACAACTACTTGAGAGATTAACCGGCTTGATATTTGTTCAGTTTGTTTTGAAGGCTGAGCGAAATAATTAAACACTTTTGAGTTTGTATTTTGTTTCCATCTGAATTATAGTAGATTGACGTACAGTATTTCCTAGAATTGTTTCGAGTGTGTTTTTCTGTTGTTGCTTAATCTAATGATTTCTAACGTCAAATTAAGGTCAATTTTGTTAGGTGAGGCTGTAAGGGATGAGAGAAAAAGGTAATTGTTTCTGCAGCTTTAACAGCAAAATTTTTGTTAGTCCAATTAAATCAAGTATTGCTTCAATGTAGTCATAAAGCTTAATTTTCTTCACGTGGTGACCGCAACATTTATTGAATATCTGTCAAGTGTGTCCTGGAATTTATTGACAATTTTTCTCTTCATTTAAAAAGTTTTTTCTTTTCTCGCGTGCCTGTATATCCCCCCCTCCCCACACCCCACCTCCACTTCCACACTATTTTGAGGCTAGATTGATATTTTTATTTAGTTGGTCCTATACTAGATTATCCTACTATATTATTATTATTATTATTATTAGCACCGCGTCTTACTACCCGTTCGGGTTATACGCACTTACGCTAATGTGTAATGGTAGTGTGTAATGGTAGGGTGATTGTGAGATGAAATGGAGGACCCACAGTTTAACGTGGAATCCGAACCACGGTGGAGGCCTGGCATTCCTATCCTACTATAAAAATGCAAAACAAGTCAATGTTTCAGAATTAAATATTTACTTTTAACATTTATTTACCAAAATAAATGATACGGAACTACGCATGGACTTTCTCACTCTATTGTTTAAAAATGGAGGTAATTACTCAAAATTGGTAATATATGTGAAACGAAATAATATACACTAGCAAACACAAACATAAATTGCACTATTCTTACGTAAAACACTTTTCTAGTCCCAGTTTAAAATTTTATAATTTTATTCTTAAAGAATTAATGTCCTCATTTGTATATTTGGACTCATAAAAAATATCAATATTGGGTCCACAAGGGTCAACACTTCGTATTAAAATTTCGACTTCCGATTAAAATTTTAAAATACTATCAGGTGTTGCACATCTTCAGGTCATCGCATTGATATTAAATTCCTCATTTATATAATAAAAAGTAACCAATACAAATTTATTTATTGCCTATTGAATCTAAAATGAAGGAGATAGATCATTGCTGTACAAATATTTCTCCTAAGAGGTTAAAAGGAAAAATAAGGTAAATTTTTTGAAAGACTTACTTGTATTTATTTACTCTCTGACACTAGATAATTATTGCGTTAAAACTTCAGTAGTATTTCTTTACAACTAAAGCTCACAAAATTATATTAATATATTTGCCAATATCTCAGAAACTATTGGTTTTATAAAAAAATATTTCAATTAAAAGTTTTTTATTTTTAATAGTACTGCGATTTTGAAATGATAAAAGTTATTTAGTATCTCAAATAGTTGCGGAGATACGGAAATTTCCCCTTTTGTTAAGTACCCTAAAAGTCATTTTCATGTAAAAATGAAAATGGCAATTTTATTTATAATCTTAATCAACGCTTAGATACGAGTTTTAATCAAAATCGTCTGAACCGATTTTGAGCAAATCGATTTTTTCTCTTTTCGCTTTATACTAAATTACTTACTCTTAATTTTAAGATTAAACAGACACAAAAACAGACGGCATTGCAAAAACCACTTTTTAGGGCTCGGGGGTTAATGAGACGTCGACATCCATCAACATTTCATTTTAATTTTTTTTACGGTCGCAATACTTTACCTTTAGTGTTCGAAAAGTATAAAAATAGGTATATTTACTACGTATAGCTTAAAAATTATTGGTTTATAAAAATGTTTCAAACAAAAGATTTGTATTACAAATAAACCTACATATTTGCAATTATAAGTAATTTCATATCTCAAATAATTTAGGAGATATGATAAATAAAATGAGAATTTACGCATTCGACCGGAACCTTTAAAGCCATTTTGCTGAAATATTGGGTTTAGCCTTTTTGTTTTGAATATTTATAAATGTTTAGAAATGAAATTTAATCAAAATCGTCAGACCCGATATTGATAAAATGAAATTTTTCTTTTTGCCCTTCAGTAAACTACCCTTAAGTTTAGGGTAATTAGTAAAACCCCTCAGGGCAACCCTGTGAGAACGAACCCTAGGTACCATGTTCCAGCCCAATCGGTAAAATAGTTTAGGCTCTATTCCGAGGTACAGACAGACAGACGGGAATTCAAAAAAAACACCTTTTCGGATTTGGGGGGTCATGAAACGTCGACATTCATCAAAATCTTGAGTTCATTTTTTTTTTACGTTCACAATACCTCTAAAACAGGGATAAATTAAAAATATGATATCATTTATGTATGCATTATTTAGACAATTATGTTCAAAAATGCAAATATAATAATGATTAATTAGATTATTAAATATTTTTATACATTAACAATTAGTATATTTCACATTCAATGGCAAGCATTTGGTTCGACTTTGGACGTTTTCCTTTGTTTTGTATCGATTGCAAGCTCATTGTCCTAAGCGTCAAGTCACAGCAAACATGAATAATTTATAATTCTATACAATATTTTAATACAACATGGCTACAAATGATTCTTAATGAATGCTTTAAAAAAAAATTAGATTTAATTTTATTTGTAAAACTACCCCTTAATTTCGCTTTTATCTTTTTAATTTTATAAAATTCATGAGTATTGCCATTAGGAATAAAACATTGATGTAGCTTTGCTATTGAAAGGCTTAATTAAATTATACTGTTGAATATTTGCGCTGTTATTAATGTTTAAGAGGCTTATTGTCTTATTTATACATTTCCATTCTTGCCAAATGCAGAGTGCCAGAGGGTAGGATTTCATATTAACTGGGCCAATATTCAGAGGCATACAAGATGTCAACTAGAATATTCTAGATTAAATATTAAGCACAGGTTTATATACTGGTGTCCTTTTATTAGTTTTTTTTATGCAAAGGGACTTAATAATGTATCGGGTTATACGCTTGTGTGATAATTTACTAATTACGCCAGTGGATTTATGTAGGGTATATTTCAAGGCAGTGTACCCGCATTTGCGTGTAGGGAGAGTGGGAAACCATCTTGTAAAAAAACTACTATGAATACACCCTACCGAGCTTCGAACCTCGATCCCCCCCATCATTGTTGGTACAATCTACTGTGAGATTAGCACGTCAGACCACGTGACCTCTGAGGCGAGTTCAAATTAATTATTCATTCAATATTTTATAAACAAAGCTTATAAAAGGGGTTGTACAAACTTAATATTAAGAACATTGTTGAAACTTGAATTTGTTCTTAAATAACAGTTCCAATATTAAATTAAATAGTGTAAATAGAATGATACAATAATCATAGGGTAAAACGGTGTAGCTTAGTTAAACGTTATATAACATATTATTAGGTAAGGAAAATTTACACTTTAGCTATGGTAGAGTTGAGTAATTCACTTTTTTTTTAATACTACATAAAGAAGATGCAGCCTTTTATTTGAGAAACATGAACACTATTAAGTGCAAGAACAAGATAATCTTGATTAGATTATGTACAATGAAAAATGGTGAGAGACGATAAAGCGAAAAATGCCATACAAAGATTGGAATCGACTACTTTTTTTCTTTGATAGTTTTTAGATATGATTTACAATGTTTTTGATAAGTGAAATAAAACGAAATCGTTTTGTTACACAAAATTCTCCTTTAAAATGAAATAACACCGCTTTTACAACAACAAAACATTCTGAATAGCAAGAAATTAATAAGAAATTAAGCAGAAATTTGACGATGCTGTTATTTGATTAGTATTTTGTTGTAGTGTAAGCTAACTTTAGGCTAAAAAAAATTGTGAAATATGCATACATCTTCGACAAAGAATTTTAAAGCAAATTTAATATATAAGGTTTCAATTATGAATTTTAATTTTGTATACGTTGTCTCAATACGTAGATTAGATAATACTTCACCTCAGATAACACGTAGTTTTGAATAAACACGAAATAACACCGAAAAGAGAGATTTAAAAGACAACATTTAACTAAAAAATAAAATCATTTTTACGGGGCGCAGGGTGTCTACCATCCGGGAAAATCAGGGAAAACGGGAATTAGCCGGGAATTTGAAGTGATTGGGAAAAAACGGGAATAAGTCGGGAATTTGGTAAATCACAATAAAAATCCGGGAAAATGATATTTTACTCAAAATATGAAATACGGTAATCATTAAATCAGTAAATTATAATGCCATTTCTTTGTTTGTAGCTGTGTAATATATTTTCAAACAATAGAGCGAGAAAGTCCGTGTGGAGCTCCGTACCATTTATTTTTTGTTATGAAGCAGGCAGTTCTCTATTGAAAAATGTTAATTTTATTAATATTTGATCACTTAAAATTATAGAGGAGGTGTGTATATAAAAAGTACAACTTAAATCAAGATGCTTCAATTCTTGAACAAACCTTTTCCGAAAAGAAAATTACAAAACAATAAAAATTCTTGAAGATAACTGTTTGTTCCCATGGCTCTGCATTTCCACGACAAATTAAAAGGGTCAATCGCCTTAACTTGCGGCATTCCGGACGGATAGTGGAAAAGCCGGATAATACGGAATCCAAATATAAATTATTTTAGTATTGGTTTGTCTCCTTTTTTAAATTCGCCCAGAGCCTAACTTTATTTTAATAAAATCTGCCCATTTTCTACTTGTGATGTAAAATAATAATACAGTAATTATTATTGTAGGGGAACAGTAAAAATTAAACGAGATTCTTTATAAATCTTTACTATACCGTACTTTATTTTGGAAATGGAACATTGGCTACAAAGCAAGAACAAATGAAAATAAAGTGTTAAATGAATAACATTATAAATTCAGTGAATGTTTTATGGTGTAAATATACCTGTTAGTTTATTTTAAAACGCACTTGTTAACTCCGAGAACCAGGCCGGTTAGTCGCAACTTTAGTGTAATTAAATATGATCGTAGCTCTAGTGTAATTGAATACCTAAACCTAATAAACATTAACTAAAATACTAATCTTAGAGAAAGGCCACATATGACCTATTTCATGCAATCAGGGGACAAATTCCAGGATTGTTTTTTCTAAAAATTGACTAACAAACCTACTTTAATTTTCGTTAGCTTTCGAATCTCAGGTGACAAATTACAATAAACATCAAAAATAAACTAGTGAAAAAATTTGAATAGATGGTGAAAATATAACAGCATTTTCTAAAATAATTTCTTTTTTTATCAAACTTGAAACAATTTTTTAAACATAATTAAAAGTACTTATTTTTCGTTTTGGAACGTTATTGATTTTATGTAATATTGTGCACACATCCATACCTTTTAATACAGGCATCGTATTTACTTAGAAAAGAGAAAATTCTTGTCATTTTTTTACATACAATAAATTATTATTATTATTATTATTATTATTAGCACCGCATCTTACTACCCGTTCGGGTTATACGCACTTACGCTAATGTGTAATGGTAGGGTGATTGTGAGATGAAATGAAGGACCTACAGTTTAACGTGGAATCCGAACCACGGTGGAGGCCTGGCATTCCCCTTAATTCGAATCAAAATAGACAGAAGCGTCAATCAGACTGTTACCAATAGTTTCGTGCGTATAAACCCTTTTACCCGCATTTTTCGATCGAGAATAAATGAATGATTATACCTACAACATGATCTATCTAAAAAAACCTATCGATCTAAAACTACACTCTTAACAAATGGAATAGTGAGTATTTATCTGTGAGTGAATCTAGATTGTAATAGGGGATTTTTTAATCTTTACCTGGATACCTTGTGGTCTAGGGGTAAGGTGTCATACTTCTCTGATGGGGGTCCGGGGTTCAATCCTCGGTCCTGGCACAGATTTATCTGATTAGCAAACCCTTACTTCACCTCTGACAAGACGTGTATTAATCACAACTTGTGAATGTGTGGAATGCCAGGCCTCCACCGTGGTTCGGATTCCTCCACCGTGGTTCGGATCCCACGTTAAACTGTAGGTCCTCCATTTAATCTCACAATCACCCTACCATTACACATTAGCGTGAGTTTGTATAACCCGAACGGGTAGTAAGACGCGGTGCTAAAAGTAATAATAATAATATTTTTAACTTGAGATTAGGAAAGGTTGGTAATCTATGAACGGTTTCGAGTGAGTGATTGGTGTTGGGTGCCTGGATGTTATGGAATACCCTCTGTCCATTCCCACTCGGTGGAACCAACAATGACACCAGTATTATGAAAAATGATAGCCCCAATATGACCGTATCACATATCTTATTATTCATTCCTTCTCTTCGAATCCTGTCAGAACTTCTCATGATATTAAGTTACACTTAAACTAGCACAGCCACAAGGAGCACTCCCTCAATTAGCATAATTGATAGCCTCCACCTTCAAAGCCAATTTCGAGAAATGTCAAAATTTTCTATATTTTGTCGAAAGTAAATTACCCTTAAATTAATTTATTTTAAATAAATAAACATATTGATCATTTATAAAATTGTCCCCTGATACTAATTTTGAACAAAAGAGGTGAGATATTTAAAAAATATCCAATTTTACAAAAGTAATTCATATTCATTAAGCTACATCAAATATACAATTATTTATAATGTAAAAAAATTAAGGATAGACCTGCCCATTTTGATCCATATTTCTAGAGCTCTTTTTTTTAAATATTAAAATTAAAAAAAAGTCATCAATAAACTACCCTTAAATGAGTTCTTCCCCAAAAAACAAGTAAACTGTTTGTTTTGTCACGAGAAAAACTTTCCCGATCTAAATTCTAAAATAAAAAATAGTGTTCCAAATTTTCGAAAATCACCCATCTAACTACTCTTTGACGAATTTAATTTATCATTGGTGATATGAGAGTTAACTCTTTCACAGTGATTTAATTGCCAGGGACTGGATGTTTTGCTTGTTCTAGTCTTAAGTTAGATTATAAGACATTATGAAGCTACGACAGACTTAGCAAGTCGGTAACGGAAAATATATGGCTTGAATAAAAAACTGGCCCAGGCTGGGAACAGTAATGGATGTAAATAGTCATCTCAGGCTCAGTGAGGAAATTTTAGAATACTCTTTATTTTGTTTCTCACAATATAAAATAGCATCAGTAATTAGGATTGCCTTTCTTTTTTTTTTTTTCATATCTGAATAAAGGACATTTGCCAAAAGTGCAGCCAGAATATGTGTTGGATTGTGTTGTATACTTTTATACTTGTGAAAGTTAACTGTCGCTTTTGAAATATTAGTGTAAAAATGCTATGAGGTCTATTAGGTATGTATTATTTATGGTGCAAGGACTCTGCCTTTGAGGGAGGGTAAATAGGAGAAATGGGGGAGGCGAATCCGAAGCTTGTGAGTTTGAAAATATATTCCGTTCATGATAGGTTTTTACCTGGATGACAGTTCGAAAATAATATGTATAGGTTTTGGGTTGCCAACACTTGTAAAATATCACAGTTTTGTTATAAATGTAAAGATCTTTAATTACCTGTTATATATTACATTTAAAATAACGTAAACTTAAGTTTTCTCATACTATTTCATTTTTTTAAATAATTTCTTTTTTTATCAAACTCGAAACAATATTTTAAACATAATTAAAATTACTTATTTTTCGTTTTGGAACGTTATTGATTTTATGTAATATAATTAACACATCCATCCCTTTTTAATACAGGCATCGTATTTACTTAGAAAAGAGAAAATTCTTGTAATGTTTTTTACATACAATAAATGATTTTATGATTAATTTATCGTATTTTGAAATATTTAACTGAATAAAATATTTTCATCAACTGCGTGTCTGCATCATTGTAAACAACTTGTTTACCGTTATGTTCAATCATATGGTTTAGATTCGTCAGTCGCCATTTTGAAGCTATGTTCGTTAGAAGTTTATGTGAAAGTGGTGTGAATATTTTTTTTAAAAGTGGAATAAAACTATAAATAAAATTTGTGTCCGACCTCAATAAATATATAAATAATATTGGCCTAAATTACTCTGGTTAACTATCCCATTAATATATTAAAATCTGTTTTCATTACAGTCATCCAAAGTGATAGATCTCGGCTGTTGGCGTAGTGATATATTAGGGTTAACTTCTTGTAACATTTCGAGCTGTCATCCAGGTAAACTTAGCTCGTGAATGACTTATAAACACGTACTTGCATACTTTTGGCTGGTCACTGGATTTACTTTAAGAAATAATTATTTCAATTACTTTGGAAAAGTGATTTAAATAAAATTATCTTTTGTTTTTTTACGATTTTAATGTTATTTCCAAATGGTTCCACACCCTTCTTGGGAGTATTTCACGCCCCTCCCCCCGTTCCCCCCAAGTTGGGTAACCACTGCTTTAAACTTTAAAGTGTCTGGAAAACTCAAGGAATTTTGTGTTAAGAAAATGGTGCCAACACTTCTAGCTTTTTCTATATATATTTTTAAAATAAAGCTAAACTAGTTAAAACAAACTTAAAAGAAAAGTAATAAACATTATTATTTTATTGGAGTTGCATAATTTTCTGTAACAGAATACTTTCCATGAATTTGATTGGATGAAATGTTATACCGTTCACATTGGTTTAAATTAAGATTACACTGTGTGTGACCAAGATCGAAATAGCTTAAGGACATTACGTATATGGACCAAAGGAGTAAGTCTCTATTTTCGGGGCTTTACTTTCTGAAGCCGCGTTTTTTGCTTTGATCCAAAATTCAACTTTTTTAATCCGTTTTAGTTCCTTCATTACTTCCTCTCCCCATTTTGATCCTGCTCTTTGTCTGGATTATCTTATTGAAGTGAAAACTGTTTGCGTGTGATAGAAATACAGTAACAATGGTAGTAGGAACTGTAACAATAATACTGATAATAATCCCGCCTTGAGAGTTTAGGCAGGTGGCACACACATCCGCCATTTTCCCGCGACTGCAGCGCCTTAAAGGTGGCGTGGCATTATCAAAAAAAAGCTTTGTTTGCCGGTGATGATTTTTTCACATTCTTGTCATGGCTCATCTTTCAGGTTTATTTCCAACTCGTGCATATTCACGAGTTTTTCAAATTTGTTTTCATAAAATGTGATATAAATATACATTATTTACTTTAGTATTTAGTTTGCTTTCAAAATATTTTTATATAGGCTTTTAAAGGTTTATTGGACTTTACTTTAATCACTGAGAATTAATATTTACATTTCTATTAGAGTTACGTTTATCATTCCTTTTGTTATTGTTATTATTATGAATAATAATTGTGTATTACAAACTTTATTTTAAGCAATTTTGAAAGGATCAAAATCGAATTTAAATTAAAACAATTTACAAATTATTCTGTATGAACACTTGCAACGCATTATAAAAACATAGACATATAATTTTATTTGGGTTTGTTTCTGGTTTAAAAAAGATATCACTATAGCAAATTAAAAAAAGTTTTTAACTCATTGACTACCCGCTTCAGTAGCTGCGTGGTATAACGCGCTACTTTCATGTTGGACTAGACTGACGAAGACCGGGATATTGGAGTTCGATCCCGGTTGCGTGCAGTGAGGGTGGTTTTACTTAAATTGTTTTCAACTCCTCTTCCACGAAAATGCGAATACATTACCCTTAAATTAAACCTTCCTAATCCCAACCCCCAAGTGTAATTAGTACATACGGTTATTAAGACGTGGTGCTAAAAAAAAGATCAGTCATAACATATTATTCGATAAATTGTTGAAATACTTTGGATAAGTGTAAATAATTGTATGAAATATTACTGTGACACACTAATAACACTCCCCTGCCCCCACTCATATTTTGGTTCCAAGCTTTATGGTTTCAATTTAGCAATATACTGGAATACCGGTGTCTGGGAGGTACAGGTTCGAATCTTGACCGGGTGTAGTGAAGGGTATCTTTCGCGTAGGGTTTATCATTGTGGTTTTCTCATCCCATACCTTCCCAAATGTGGTTGCATTTCTATCTTGCTCATCCTCCCTTAGCAACTCTAATGTTAAATCTTCAAAAACGCGATAGAAAAAAAACACCAGACACACTAGTTGAAAAAACACTAAAATGCTATGAATTGTGTCACACACACACGCGCGCATATTTCAGGATTTTTTTTATCAAGGTTATATAGATTTTTAATTGTTTTAAACACACATTTACTTTATTGACTAATTTTACATGTCCGTAAATCTTTTTTATATTTACGTATTCATAGTTGTTTTTGATTTTTTGCCTTTTCTATTAAATTGTGTACATGTGATGACAAATTTGTACATCAACGTACAAGTCCGCCCATGAATTAAAACAAATTAAAAAGTTGTCTGCTGTGTAAACAATCGGCACTTTCCATTACGTTGTCGCTAACGAACATTAAATCATTCTTTATTAACTTAATATGTGCTCTTTTATTACCATTATACAGCTATTTGTGGTTTATTTATATGGGGAAAAAGAGATAGATGGTGTATGTTTAGTCTAATTTTAGTTATAAGTTTAATTTAAATTAACACTTCTGTATTCTTTTTGTGTGTGCATAACAATAATCACTCTGCTCTGGTCAATAAATTATGAACATGCCCTAATGATTTCATTCTCTATGTAACAATTATATTATACAGTTTGACTTTTCCATAGGGACATATTTAATTTTAAAACATGCAGCGTCAGTATGGTATTTATTTTCTATATTATTACGTAACGAAAACCAAAACTCCATGGTGTTAACTCGCAAGAAAGTTAGACCGACCGAACGACCGCCAACAATTGCAGTCAGAGGTTGTCATGTGGTCAACACAACATATCCTCCAGCCGTTAATCTCAGTTTTATAGAACGGAGCTGTTACACTTATCTAAAATATATTAGTGGGGAAGATGGTTTTTGAAAGGAAAGCACACGATAGCTTTAAGGCTGACCTGGTGGTCTAGGGGTAAGGTGTCAGACTTCTGTGCTGGCGGCCGGGGTTCAATCCTCGGTCCAGGCACAGATCTATCTGATTGCCAAACCCTTCCTTCACCTCTGACAAGACGTGTATTAATCACAACTTGTGAATGTGTGTAATGCCAAGCCTCCACCGTGGTTCGGATCCCACGTTAAACTGTAGGTCCTCCATTTCATCTCACAATCACCCTACCATTACACATTAGTGTAAGTACGTATAATCTGAGCGGGTAGTAAGATGCGGTGCTAATAATAATAAT
>CABEEJ010001334.1:0-11847 GCA_901482245.1 Timema douglasi | reverse complement strand
CAAAAACATATTTTATTTTGCGGCCAACATTGATAATATTGTACTATATTATAAATACTATCTTAATACTACTTGGCGATAGCCCATAATCGAGCCATACCAACCGAGTGGTCACCATCTGTTGGCGATGATAGTGGCAACCTCTGTGGATAAAGCACACAAAGAAACCGCTGGACTTTAATCTTAGTTTTCTAGACCAAAACTTCTATTTTATTCAATTAACTCTTCATTTATCCTCACGAGTCTTGAGAGTTTACTCCGTTCCAGTCCCACTACTTCACAAAAAAAAATTAGAAGAACCGGTGATAGAACCCGGGACCTCTATATCTGTAGCCAGGAACCACTATACCACAGAGACAATCACTGTAGGTAGGCCTCTTGATAATAGCAATCAAGACCCGCCTCGGTGGCCGCATGATATTAACTCTTTAAGGCGTCACTCTCGCAACAGACTAGACCAGCAGTTCCAAAAGTGTGCTCCGCAAAGCATCTCCAAGTACTCCGCGAATATATTTGAAATAAAAATAAATAAAATGTGACAAGATATCAAAAAACTGTGAATCTGTGCGTCCACGAACTGTGTATAGGTAAGTAAGTATTGGGTAGAAATGATTTACAGATTATTATTATTATTAGCACCGCATCTTACTACCCGTTCGGGCTATAAGCACCTACGCTAATGTGTAATGGTAGGGTGATTGTGAGATGAAAATGAAGGACCTACAGTTTAACGTGGAATCCGAACCACGGTGGAGGCCTGGCATTCCTCACATTCACAAGATGTCTTGTCAGAGGTGAAGGAAGGGTTTGGTAATTAGATAAATCTGTGCCGGGACCGAGGATCGAACTTTCCTTTAATAGTTTTTAGATATGATTTACAATGTTTTTGAAAAACGAAATAAAATGAAATTTTCCTGTTACACGTAATCCTGCTATAAAACAAAGTAACACCGCTTTTAAAAAAAAAATATAATCTTTAAACAAACACGAAATTAAAAATAAATTAAACCGAAATTTTGACCATGCTGTAATTTGATTAGTGTTTTCTTGCAGTGTAAGTTAACTTTAGGCTACAAAATTGTAAACTATGCAGACAAACTTGACAAAGAATTTTAAAGCAAATAGACAAGGTTTCAATAATAAATTTTAATTTTGTATACTTAGTCTCAACATGTAAATAATACTTAAACAGCTCAGATGTAATTTTTAATAAACATGAAATAACACCAAAAACTGAGATTTAAAAAACGAAATTTAACTAAAAATAAAACTGTTTTTATGGGGCTCTAGCTATTACTAATGTACCGTTACCCAGGGGGCGCCCGAATGTACTAATCGTACATCCTTTCCGTGGAGGCTCTTTCCATGTCCCGATGAAATGAGGTGATGGTGATAATAATTATGAGTATGTGGAACCATTAGGGATGATGTGGAACCAGTACGAAGTCTTGAACCTAACTTAACAAACCTTGATGGCCGATGGGTCAATTCCCCTTTCGGGAAAAATACCCAATGTAATTGTCGGGAATCGAGCCCGGGGTCTCTAGACTCGTAGCCGGGTGCACTGCCCACTACATCATGGGGTTGGGTTTTATGTTCAAGTTAAGAATTCGAGTCAAAGTTTGTATCTTTTTTGCAGTTTTTACTACACTTATTTTTTTGTCAAAATAAATAAAATTTTGCTTAAGGTGCGGCAGAAGGGAGCGCGAGTAATTTTACAGTTTTTATAGCATTATATTTTTTTGGCCAAAATATATCAAATATTTCTCCAATAGCAACATAGAGTTTAGTTTTCTGCACATGCTAATATCGACAGTTCTTGAATATCTGTCAAGGATGTCCTGGAATTTTGTCAGCACTTTCTCTCTTTATTTAATTTTTTTTGACCAAATTCCAGGACACTCTTGACATAGATTCAAGATCTGTTGATATTAGCATGTGCAGGAAACTAAACTCTATGTTGCTACTGGAGAAATGTTTTATTTATTTTGGCCAAACAATTTCAACTCTATAAAAACTGTAAACATACTTGCGTTCCCTTCTGCCGCACCTTAAGTAGGTACATTTAGTCTAACTTTCTACATATTATATTGTCATCAGCTCTAGAATATATTTCTCGAGCATAATTACATTAGAACAGAAACTTTTTAAATGAAGATAAATATCCTGTTTTGATTACACAATGCCCATGACAAAAAATAAAAAAGGTTTCGAGGCTACAATAAGTATAAAATTTATCTAGATGTATCTTCTGAAGTAAGATTTTATTTATTTTGCCCCTAAAAAAAGTTAGTTAAAATTTACTTTCACTTACATCCTAAAGCCACCTCCAGATTTAAGAAAAACATCCCCACTTAGCTGCATTTCTTATAGTAATTTCTGTTCTGACCGCATTAAAAATAAACATCAATCAAATAAATGTTTTTTGCCATTAACCATTTTCTCACATCTGTTAACAGTTTACGATAAACATAATTATAAATGAGATAATTCTATCTTTACAATTATTTTAAACTTAATAGGACGTGAGGTTTTCAATCCTTCTACTTCCTTTTTTGCGTGAGCCATATATTAAAATAACAGCCCTTATTCTTAAATGTTGAAAGATTTCTGAACGTCTGCAACTAATATTTGTGCTCTTAGTACAGGGTCCTCAAACAGTGAGGCGCGAGGTGATTTCTGTTAGGACTTTGGGGTCGTAATCAAAGAAATGTTAATAAAATGAAGAGTGTGTTGGTCTGTGTTGTCATGAGCTTTTATCTACCATACGCAGAGGTATGACATTTTAAAAACTAATATACCCTGTGCGCGGACATTTTCACCTCTAAGCTGGAGTTTTAAAAATTGAAATGGAGTTATTCTTAGATAGGAAAAACCAGGTCGGAAGTAAAAAAAAAGCAGAAGTGCACAAAATGGCCGCAATCAGCCAGAATGTAAGCCTGTAGCTATTTAAAAAAATAAAGGGTGTTTTGGACTAACCTGGAACAACCCCTAGAACATATCTAGATAACAGAGCGATATATATCGAGTTTGGTATATAAACAGTTTAATGGAATCACTTGGATGTAGCTCGTAAACAAGGTCAATTGGGACACATGTCTATATACACTTTTTTCGTTGTTTCCGTCTCTCCTGTCCACCGCTTAAGTGAGTCCTACATGTTATGGTACACCCTATGTTGTTATTTTAATAACAAACCATCTACATTCCTAATATTTTTATTCTTGGTGTCAAAAACGTGAAAGAAATTTGCCTTGTGCAGCTGTCCATGGGTCTGTTTTGAATGTATGATTTTAATGTATTGTATTGTATTGTACTGAGTATACCTATATATGATGTGTGTGTGTGTGTGTGTGTGTGTGTGTGTGTGTGTGAATCCTCTACTGGTCACATTGTAACAAATTAACCCCAAACTTTTTTTATATTCACTTTGTATATTGTTAGAATTGAATTGAAAATATTTATCCTCATCTAGATAATTTAGTTACTACAGGCAATTTCTAATTTAATTCAATAAATTTTTTTTATCATTTTATGACCCTAAGCAAAAAAATTTTTTGTACATACAAGTCCAACCATTTCGAATATATTATTTTTATTTTGACATAATAATTCTTATCAATTTAGAAATTTGCAGTCACTTGAGCTATTCTTCTTTAGCCAAATTTGGTTTTCCTGCAAACAGGTTTATTTCATTTTTTTATATCAATTGGATTTCCAAAAGGTACCATTTCTCTTCAAATTATGAACTAAACGCAAAAAAGTTTTGGTTATCAAAATAGTGTTTTGTATAAAAATATAGTTCTTCTTTACACAGCAGTTTTGAATATATTGTGGCTCCATTAGAGGAGCTAAAAAAGAATGCACTTTGATCTTACCATTTAGCACAGGTTATCATTTCTTCATCCCTGTTTACCATGCCCCAGGCAATGAAACGTCTACAATATGGTCTCAAGCTGTATTTTCTATACCCCTGTTTACCATGCCCCGGGCAATGAAACGTCTAGAAGGTGGTCTCAAGCTGTACTTTCTACACCCCTGTTTACCATGCCCCAGGCAATGGAACGTCTACAAGATTGTCTCAAGCTGCAATTTCTCCACCCCTGTTTACCATGCACCGGGCAATGAAACGTCTAGAAGATGGTCTCAAGCTGTACTTTCTACACCCCTGTTTACCATGCCCCAGGCAATGAAACGTCTAGAAGATGGTCTCAAGCTGCACTTTCTACACCCCTGTTTACCATGCCCCAGGCAATGAAACGTCTAAAAGATTGTCTCAAACTGTACCTTCTCCACCCCTGTTTACCATGCCCCAGGCAATGAAACGTCCACTATATAGTCACCAATCGCCACGACTTGTAATAATGTTTTGCAACGAGGAAAGGGTTGACTATTCACCCCCTCTAGGTTTGTTCACAAGGGTGAGATTTCTCGCTTCCATCTGTTGACATTTCTTTGTGTAAGTGTTGGCGTAAGGGATGAAAGCAAGGGGTTGATTGCCTCAAGGCCAGCACGGGCAGAATTTGGGGGTATTGGTTGTTTATCTGTTTAAATGTTGTGGGGGTAATTTCCCCTTCTCCAACGTAAAGGCAAGCCTTTGGTTTTGGGCAGGATTGTTGGAGCATTGTTGTCAGCTTTGACTGACTTTGTGGGTTTTAATTTAGCTGGTCTCTAAATGCCTTTAAAATCTCTTCCTTCACCCTCCCTTGTGGGCCATTCTTAATAATGGTGTCTACAGGCAGGAAATACCTAGGAAAGTCAAAGCAATTTTTTATACAGGAAAACGATGGAAATGTGAAGGGTTTTAATTAAATATAAGTCATAATCATCGAATTTAAATACTTGTACTAAAACAAAACTATTAATTTCGCACCTAAAGACTAAAAATAAAAGTGAGATATTTGGTTTCTTGATGTTAACAACATGAATTTCATTCTTATTAATGGATGGTGTTGGTTTTTTAAGTCCGTTTTAAATGGATTTTTAATCAAAATTTGATAATTATTATTTTTTTTAGAAGTGACTCCTTAAGAGCGCGCATCACACGCCAATCAACTCGGTGATACAGTCGGCTAGAATTCGTGAATTTACACAAACTATTGCACGTGGATAATTTCTGATTAAACATTAATGGAGATAAAGAGTTGATAGACGTTCGCAATACTGAACATTGTTGATATATTAAATTATATTTGCATAAAAACTGCACTGAAAAGGGAGTTTTTTTTTACCATTTTAGAATGGCTTAACATATAAACATTGTGGATACATCTTTATTATGTCTTAATAGTGAAATACTTTGGTTATCACAAAAAACTTTGTTGCTGTTAATTAAAATGGTTGAGATTTTACACACATTTTTTACATTTAGAAACACTTTCGGGGGGTCAGAGCATATAAATGGTCGAAAACAAATTCTTAATATTTTTAGGACCACCCTAATATGTATATGTGTATATAAGGGTGGTCCTCTATATATATGAGAAGCGATTGGAATATATATATATATATATAGTCCATACGCCCCTCATAGCTAGTAGCAAAAATTACCAGTTCTACTCTCATGTGTCCATTTGATAAACCATAAGGTATATAAGACCATATATTGAATTTTTGTAACTTTTGGCAGTCAAAACTTAATTATAAACCAATCGTTTGTTGTTTATATTTTTCTTTTAACCTTTTATTACATCTTCTGATAGCTGTCAGTTAGTAAGTTTAACATTCGAAAGGGTGACCTGGCGGTCTAGGGGTAAGGTGTCAGACTTCTGAGTTGGAGGCCGGGGTTCAATCCCAGGTCCCGGCACAGATTTATCTGATTACCAAACCCTTCCTTCACCTCTGACAAGACATCTTGTGAATGTGGGGAATGCCAGGCCTCCACCGTGGTTCGGATTCCACGTTAAACTGTAGGTCCTCCATTTCATCTCACAATCATCCTACCATTACACATTAGCGTAAGGGCGTATAACCCGAACGGGTAGTAAGACGCGGTGCTAATAATAATAATAATTTAACATTCGAATGATGAATCTACCAATATATACATGTATATGTTGGTCAATTTTTATGTGTGTGTGTGTATATATATATGCTCAAATTACCTACTTGCTCTGAAACAACATGTTAGATTCGTACTCTCGTGAATATCTTCTCACGGCCCTTGTGCCCTTCTTGTTTCAGATGGAGGACGAAGGTAACCATGGCAACGACGAGACGCGATGCTTCATCCTGTCGACGCTGGCCGCCGTGCACGCCAGCCGGGTGACTTGCCTCCTGTGTCAGGACAGTCTGCCGGTGTTCGACAGGTACCCGCTTCTGGACGGGACCTTCTTCCTGTCCCCTAGACAACACGCCACATTCTGTCTGGAGGTCAGTACGTGACGCGGAGCCGTTGGTGTTTCTGTAGTTCGTAAAACTCACCTTTTAAACCCTTAATGTGTTTTAAATAAATGTTACTACATAATCATGCATACGTTCTCAAACAGTCTGGTATTAATTCATATTATAGGACCCGCTTCAGTGGCGGAATATTCTAAGGGGTCATTATTGTGTGTCGCTGTGACTGGCCTGTTGGTGATGGGGAGATCTGGGATCAAATCCCGGTTGGGTCTACTGGGGGTAGGTTTTTCTTAATGGTTTCCCACTGCTCTTCCACACAAATTTGGATAGATTACCTCTAAAATTCTTCCTTGCCTATCTCCACCCCATTAGAATAATGATCATATATTTGTATAACAGGAACCGGTATAAGATACAGTGGTAAAAAAAATATTTTGTTATGGCTATGTGGCAGCAGCAGCATCTTTTAGTTGAAATCTCTGAGTTAACGTTGTTAAACTTCTTGAACAACGCGTACCAGGAGTCACGTACTCCTCCCAAACCTCCACCTAACTACCATAGACCTAGCACTCCTCCCATCCTCCAACTAACTACCCTAAACCTAGAACTCCTCACAACATCCTCCACCTAACTACCATAGACCTAGCACTCCTCCCATCCTCCAACTAACTACCATTAAACCTAGCACTCCTCACAACATCCTCCACCTAACTACCCTAAACCTAGCACTCCTCACAACATCCTCCACCTAACTACCATAGACCTAGCACTCCTCCCATCCTCCAACTAACTACCCTAAGCCTAGCACTCCTCACAACATCCTCCAACTAACTACCATAGACCTAGCTACTCCTCCCATCCTCCAACTAACTACCCTAAACCTAGCACTCCTCACAACATCCTCCACCTAACTACCCTAAACCTAGCACTCCTCCCAACATCCTCCACCTAACTACCTTAAACCTAGCACTCCTCACAACATCCTCCACCTAACTACCCTAAACCTAGCACTCCTCCCAACATTCTCCACTCCTCCACCTAACAACCTTAAACCTAGCACTTCTCCCAACATTCTCCACCTAACTACCCTAGACCTAGCACAGACACAACACTTGGTCCCCAAACGTTAATTTATCACCGTGGAAGAAGGAAACCCGCATTTCTCCAATGATATATTTTTCACCCATGCCTCGAAACGAATCCATTACCCTTAGCCTACCAGGCAGACACGCCACCGACTGAGATAAGGTGTCGTCTGTAGTCAATTATAGTTTGGGAAAAAAATTTCAACAGAAAAAATATTTTAATGGTGAACTAACCTTGAATTATTATTTTTTTCTCCCAAAACAAACCTTACAGTATTATTATAATGAAAATTACTTACCAGATATCCATTTTAAAGCCATTTTCGAAAAAAACATCGCATTTTACAAAATCATTCATTAGAGCAAATTACGCCCTTCGTTGGTCGCCATTTATTATGCCCCCCACGTCGTGAGCCATTTGTTACGCTCTCATAACGGGCCCCTTACTTGGACGCCATTTGTTACACCACTATTAGCTGTCCACGGGTTTGGACGCCAATTGTTATGCTCTTATAACTGATCCACGTTGGGCCACCAATTGCCACCTTACGTAATATTTTTTGTGATAAATGCCCGACGTTGGGCGCCATTTATTATGCCCCCATGTTGTGATCCATTTGTTACGCTCTCATAACGGGCCCCTTACTTGGACGCCAATTGTTATGTTCTTATAGTTGATCCACGTTGTGCCACCAATTGCTACCTTACGTAATATTTTTGATTATAAATGCCCCACGTTTGGAAGTCATTTATAATATTACGGGATTTTTACTTGTTTGATTGTCCCACGGCTGTTTCGTCATTTGTTACGTTTAACATAGTTATTATCACTCCCCTACATTGGGTCTCACTTTTTATAATAAAAATAACTAACGTCAGATAGAGTTTGATATAGGTGTATATTCAATGATCAATTATTGATACTTGTATAGAAAAACGACCATGTTGCACGATCGCCAAGAACACGTCCATCCGTGACAATGACTTGACATCACAGTGAGCTCTTAAATTACACCACTCGTGATATACCTCAGTTCAATAGAACCTACTAGAATGTTTAGTTCGCGAAAACTAATAGAAGCATACAGAATGGCCGAGAACCGGACACTGCCTCAAATTGAACACCTACATTGTTCTGGGTTATTCCAGAGCAGGAAGTTAATTTTTAAAAGACTTTTACATTGCAATTTTGACTCAAACTCTACGTCACACACTGAAGTTAGTTACAGTAGCTGATGCCTCCTAACTTCAGGGCGTGAACTTAACAACAAGAATAACTAGTAATTTCCTAGTTAGAATCTGGTAACAATCATATATGAATAATTTAGAAGAAGACGTGATTTAAGCGCCAAGTAATAAAATACAAAATTCAAATAAAAAGTATATATATAATTAAGAGGAGAATATTTTCAATGCTTTCAGATATTCTTTAAGGTCAAATCAGGGACATTACAAGCATTTAGGTATGACCATATAACATAAAAATATTAAGTTTAAACCAAATATGTCAAACCGTTTCATTTTTAGTCCCCAAATTACATACATTATTTATTGTAAAATACACTTTTTTATAGGCGTCACGTATTACTACTACTACCTGTTCAGCTTATACGCCTCTGTACTAATTACACTAATGGTTTAGGGATTAGGAAGGCGTAATTTTAGAGTAAGTGAACCTGCATTTGCATGGAGGGAGAGTGGAAAATCATTTAAGAAAAATCCTCAATGCACCCGACCGGGATTGAACTTCGATCCTCCCACGTCATTGGCAGTCTATCTAGTCCAACACGATATTCGCGCGTTAGACCACGCGGCCACCGAAGCAACGATTTTTTTTTAGTTCAGGAGCACATAAAATAATTCAAAACCTATCCTATTAATAAATGTTCATGGCTACGATGCCTAATCTAGATGAGAAAGTAAATTAAAAATATCATGGTAATCGGAAACGAACTTGATACCAACAAACCCTAATCATCCATTATCTAACTCATCGATTCCCGCATTATTCAGATTTTTCAAGATTTGTTGACAAGATTGGCTCATAAACCGAATTGATCTATTCGTCACCCGTAAACAACAGCCAAAACCCGCTTTGTTGCCCGCATGGTCTAAGGTGTCACTCTCGCAATAGATTAAGCTGCTAAAGATGGAGAGATCGGGGTTCGAATACCAGATGGGTGTACTGAGGACGATTTTCCCTAAATGGTTTCTTACTCTCCCTGCACGTAAATGCGGGTATACCTCCTCTAAATTCAACCTTCCTCATCCCTAACACATTACAGTAGTGGCTTTAATACTTATGCCTCTGATCCAATCGGTTGTTGAGATGCAGAGACAAAAAAAAAAAGGATTAGTACTCGTTAGTAACTCAAGTTTTACTTTACCTATCCCTATCCTGATCTATTTCTCTCCACCCCACCTCATTACATCCTATACCTATCTTGAGCTAGTTCTATTCACCCCACTCATTAAAGCATATTCCTATCCTGATATATTTCTCTCCACCCCACTTCATTACATTCTATCCCTATCCTGATCTATTTCTCTCCACCCCACTTCATTACACCCTATCCCTATCTTAAGCTAGTTTTATCCAGTCCACTTCATTACACCCAAACCCTATCTTGAGCTAGTTTTATCCAGTCCACCTCATTACACCCTATCCCTATCTTAAGCTAGTTTTATCCAGTCCACCTCATTACACCCAATCCCTATCTTGAGCTAGTTTTATCCAGTCCACCTCATTACACCCTATCCCTATCTTTAGCTAGTTATATCCACCCCACTCATTAAAGCACATCCCTATCCTGATATATTTCTCTCCACCCCACTTCATTACATCCTATCCCTATCCTGATCTATTTCTCTCCACCCCACTTCATTACAACCTATCCCTATCTTGAGCTAGTTCTATCCAGTCCACCTCATTACACCCTATCTCTTTCAGGTCCATTCTAATGTTATCCTCCCTCCTGCGTCCAAGTCTTCCCAATGGTCTCTTCCTAGTGGGTTTGCTAGTCAATATCCTGAACAAGGTTCTAGATTCTCCCATTCACGCTGCATGTCCTGCCCAGCATAGTCTTTTAGTCTTGATTGCCATAAAAATGACTTATGATGAGTACAGGGTATGTAACTCATCATTATGTAACCTCCTGCACTACCCAGTAGATTCATCCCTTTTTGGACCATATATCTTCCTTCCTAAGCACCTTGTTTTCGAATAATCTAAAAAAAATTCGTCGTGTAAGGCAAGAGACCACGTTTCTCACCAATGAGAACAACCAAGATTAGACTGGCTATCTATCTTATCGATCTTTTCATTTTACTAACAAGAGTTCACATACTCTATCGATTGGTACATGGATGAAATTTCAGGTTGGTCTAGTCTAGTTTGCCGGTGATATGGAGGTCAGGGATTCGAATCCTAGCCGTGTGTTCTGCGGGGGACTTATAGCTAATGGGTTTTCCATATACTTTATACAGATGCGAGTGCATTTACTCTTAACTATACCTTACTCTAACCTATTCACGTATTCCATTAGCGTAATCAAAATGGTGGTTACATAGGACATATAGACTAGTAAAAAGCATCAAGGAAACTAAACCAAAAGAGTTGACAAAATATTATTTAAAAATATACCTATTTTAAAAGTAAAGAATTTTACTCGCTGTTGACAGTAATTACAACTAAACACTTTTATGTTAATGTTTTGAATAACGCAATCAATATACTACATAGTTTTTGTATTTCTGTGTTTATTAAATTAATATAGTAACTTATTTCTTCTCCACATCATCATCACCACCACCACCACAAATTTTAATTTATGTCAATAAATTTTATTTAAAAAAATTCTATGTCACTCATGGTTGATACGACCTTGATAGAACAAAATCAGCCCTAAAGTTATTAGTTATATTGTGACTGGTAAAAGGCAAATGAAGCGGACTCTTAAAAAAAAACCATTTACTCCATACGTTTGATGTTACATTGGTTTTTAAATACCCATGTTTTTACTGTTATATCCCAAAGCGTACCAAATTAAATATTGGGGCTATAGATAATTTGTACGGCATTCGGCTACAGCTACCATTTCCCTCCAAAACCCACCTTAAAACGGCGTACAATTAAAACACATAATTACATTTCTTTCCCCAATAATTTCACTTCACATGTGTGCGCAATAACTTTAATACAAAATGAAAAAAAAAAGAAAATTAATTAAAATACTGAATATTTATTGTGTCCGCTTTGATTTTTTTTATTCCTGAATAATTCTCATCTCGCACAAACTTTTTTTAAAATATAACTATCTGTAGTTCAAAATAAAAAATTTACTACTAATTAAATAAAGGGAAAATTTTCAAAACTGGATTTGGGAAGCCTTACTTCGTAGTTGAAAAATTATGAACGTGT
>CABEEJ010001333.1:137164-164209 GCA_901482245.1 Timema douglasi | reverse complement strand
CCACGTTAAACTGTAGGTCCTCCATTTCATCTCACAATCACCCTACCATTACACATTAGCGTAAGTATGTATAACCTGAACGGGTAAAAAAGACGCGGTGCTAATAATAATAATAATAATAATAATAATGATATATTGAAACCTATTACTATATTAAAAAACCATATACTGTACATTACATACATCGTTTAGTTTAGGTTAAAAAAATATTCATGTTAAATTTCATCAAAACTGTCCCCGCATTTGGCAGTTATCGCGGAGCAAACAAAAATACATTTTTTTAAGTGGCCGCTGCCTAAAAAGGGATTACCAGATCTAAAAATCATGTAAATATATTATTCAACCTATGTTCAAAAAATATACCTCCCAAATTTCGTTCAAATTTGTCAACGATTTTGACAGTTAACGTGTAAAAAACATTCGAACAGACAGACAAAATGCCAAAGGATCACCGCCAAATTTATTCATAGTGTTGTGTCGTGTTGCCAGGAGAAGCCAAGCATTTATTTCTTTTTCACTGCTTAACATAAAAAGTTGATTGAGATTTTCTCAGGTTAAGTATTTTCCCACCACTGTCCTCAACTATTCCGATAATACTGTCCAACCAATTAGGAACTAAGGGGTACTATTATCTAGGGTCACTTGTTCAGGCTTTGGGGAAATTATTTGTCCACATGTGTGGTATGTGTGATAATGCTAAAAAACTTTAACCAAGAAACCTAAAAATCTGAAACGTGGCATATGTGCTAGGGAAACCTGAAAATGTATAACTAATGCGTATTAAAAAAAATACAGTATACATCTAAATTGTAAGACTGACGTGAGTAACGTTTTATCTAACATCGATGTGATTCTATTTTCAGTTCAACTTGATCACCAAGACCTTTTAAAAGCCAGTTGAAACCCCCGAATATCAAAATAAATATTCAAATAAATAAAATAAAATATGTGTTAACATTGTAACTTCAAGACCAAGTAACTTTTCATAAACTCTCAGAATTCCTAAGGGTTTGCACTTATAAGAACTTTATCAAATATTGAGCAGTAATTTGAAATGCAAAAGATTAAATATGAGATATCCATACTTTGGAATATTTCTTTCCTCAGTAGACACAAGTTATATATAAAAGTCAATGTCTGTACCAACCATAACTTAACAAATCTGAACAATTATGAACGTATTATTAAACATAGAGTTGAAAATAGTTGTATTAATCTTTTATGAAAGTCAAACACTTATATAGTCGACCTTGGTGGTCTTGTGGTAAAAGGCTCGCCTTAAGACCCAATGTCCGAAGGTTCAAACCAAATCGGGGTCGATGGGTTTTTCTTAAGCGAAAAATATCCGTAGCACAACTTCCTTCGGAGGTGTAGTAATTCCATCGGTCCCATTCCAGCTACGGCATGTAAAATAAACCTGAAAGACATGTGAAAATACAGTAGCCCCATGGCTTCTTTGGTGCTGACTGACAGCTCACAGCTGACAGTTAAAGCTTTGAAAAGTTACCAGATCAAATAATGTATCCCTACGCCGAACCATATGCTCTGCAAAAACATGTGTTTATCAGCTGTCACTTCTGACGGTCAAAATTTAGGTATAGGCCTATACCTAAATGTTGACTGTCATAAGTCAGCTGTGAGCTGTCAGTCAGCACCAAAGAAGCCATGGGCCTACTGTACCTTTCCCGAGAAAATTGTTAAGCCCTTTCACTATCGCTCATAAAAATTATCTTCTGCTGATATAATCAGTTGGTTCAGAAATTGCAAGTTAAATACCTCAAATAAATGGATGAAATAAATTTATATTAAATTACCCGCATCGGTGAGCACATGGCATAAACGTCATGTTCATTTAGTCTAGTTATCCGGACCATCGGGAAGTTGCGTTTTGAATACCTGCCGGGAGCATTGAGGGTGTTTCTTCTTAAATGGTTTTCCACTTTCCCTCTACGCCAATTACGGGTTGCCTATCTTCTAAATTGTTACCTTTCTCTTTTCCATACCATTAGTGAAATATTATAATATAATATATATATATATATACATGTTTTCACACCATGGCTTAGTTCCTCTTTCGAAACTGTCACTAAACATATATATTTGCATATATATGTTTAGTGACAGTTACCTCATATTCACAAATTCACATAATATCATATAGTTAGTCCAACATTAATTGACTCACATTTTACAGTTTTAAAAGCTACTAGCCCTATTTTAATTTACTTACACGTCAAAGGGTGTGTTTACAGCTGTCACTTTTGGCCTATGGTGTTGATTTCGAGAGCTGTGAGATAAATATAGAGAACTATATAAAAAAAAGTTAATTGCTCTACAGTTATTTAGTATATATTTTAAAAGTGTCACTATAAATCATTATCTTTATATCTACCATTCCATGCTAAATCAAACATACGACCTAATCGGAATCAAACAAGTCAAAACGAATAATTTAAACGTATATACTGACCAAAGTATGATGTTGGTAAATGTTGACAAATAAGTCCTGTTCAAGGTTTGCATTGTTTTCGACACACTTTATAGATTCAATAAAAAAAATGAGCTATTTGTGTTTACTTCAAGCGGGAATTCTCAAAAATGTTCATCACGGACGTAAAATCAATGTTAAACCAAAGGCTAAGCATTATGTATTTGGTTTATATAGAATAATAGCAATCTCGCACGGCGTTGCCCGTAACCCCTTTAAATATTTGTTAAAAATAGCCTAGTTAAAAAGATAGTAACTAAAAATTTAAAAATTCTGCTTCGAGGTGAGTTCGGACCCCCTTCCATCCACCTATGTTAAAAATTTCAGCTCTCTGCGTGCCGTAAATTTGGCTGGGCATCTCACACAAACAAACACACACACATACAAACACTTCCTTTTATTAATTATTGTTATTATTATTATTATTATTATTATTATTATAGATTTGAATTTAACCATGGCGCATCACTTTGAAGTGGTGACGTGTATTCCTTTTAAATATTTATATTGAAACTCCTTGTACCACAAAGTGTTTCATGACCTAAAACCCAAATAATAGTTTTTAAGTAGGATTGCCATTAAAACAGGAGGTTTGAATAGTTTTTTAAAGTCCAACACCCTAGCTCAGTTGGTAGCGTGTATGTCTAATGAACTAAGGGCCCAAGGTTCGATTCTTGAAATGGCTGTAAAAAGGTATAATTGGTGATATGAGAAGGGTTTCTTCTTTCATAGTGATGAATTAACGGCCCGCTACTGGATGTTGTGTCTATTCTAGATTGTAGTTAGTTTCTAAGTCGAGTGCTGATATAATCAGTCAGTTCAGAAAGTGGGCGTTAAGTACCCCAAATAAATGAAAATGAGAAAAAAAAAGTTTTAACGTAAACCCAGTTTTTTTTAAAATTTCCTCCAAATAAAGCTGGCACTGAAATTATTCATTTTATAACTGAAAATAGTGACAAAAATATTTGGTTGTACCGGTAATGATTTATAGAGGGAGATCAAAACTCTTTCTTCTTTAGTGAGGCCAGTAGTAGCCTACCTTCCTGTCAGCTGAGCGCTGGATAGAGAGGGTTAAGGAGGGGGTATTGGAGGGGGTAAAGAAGGGGAAATAGGGGCCAAAGGGAGGAAAGGAGGGGAGGTGTCCGTGCTAGCAAAGGAAACCGCCGACCTGTCATTCGCGCAGAGTTGAGCCGGCAGTGCACTTTGAGCAATCCCCTCGATAACAAACTAAAATACTTTTCAGATCTTGCAGGTCCACTAAATAAATTAAAGAAGGAAAAAAAAGTCCAAGTGCAGGGATCTTTTTAGACAATTAAAAAAATCCCTTGCATTTGGGTTGAGGGGGGGTCTTTGGGAGAATTTCTTGCCGGGACAATTTTTTTCTTTCTTACCTGATAGGGGGTGGGGGGGTAAAGGTTAAACAAAACGCACGACGGATAAACGAGACGTCGGGTCGTCGTCATCGACATGGCGGAGCCCCAAACTGAAGGCGTCGGAGGGGAAAGCACCCCGGCCGACGCAGGCACGCCCGGGGGAGGCGGCCCCCCACCCCCACCCAGTCCCTTATCAGGGTGCTACTTGCTGATCGTCATCGGGGAACCTCATTCAACGGAACACAAAGAGATCATTTTACAGAAGATCGCTAAAGGTAGGTGAACCTCTTGTTGCATTATATTCTCTTAATAGTTGGTCAAGTTGGAGGCTGCTTACAGCACGTGCCTGGAGAGAGAGTATAAAACCACAGGGTGGTCATAAAATGCAACCATCTGGGACCCGAACCTGTAACTCTCTGGTCAGAATTTGTGCTCCAGCTCTTTACCGCCCCTCGGGCTTACCTCAATTTATACTTCATTAACTTATACAAATTTTAAAGGAAATACATCAACAATTGTTTATCATTGAAACTTATGAAGAAAATACCCTCCTTCCTGTAAATCCAGCCAGGATTTTAACCTCAATCTCTCATATCAGAATCAAATACGCTAACGCTGAACTTATTTTATCGGATCGTAAATGATTTATTGTACTGTATATTATGTAAAAAGAAAAAGGTGTTGGTAGAAGAACAGAAAACGCCCCCTGTTACGTGCATATTCAACTTTAAATGGCAGCAAACCATTATTCTATATTACCTATTTAAAAAAAAAGCAGGATATTCATACGAAGACATCTTAAAACAGTTTAAAAAAATATTTATACTATCTTATTTATATAGATGCATACGTTATGAACGATTAAGTTATTTGAAGCTTTCACTTTTGACAGACATAATGTTGGCTATTCTACTTTCTAAAAGATTCTTTCGACGGCAGTTAGGCTATACGTAGACTTTATGTAGCAAACAGTCTAGACAGTTATGACAAGGAGGTGAAACATATGAAAGTTCATCACTTAGATCACTTTTACACTGAAAAATTTTGCACTTTTATGGATACTTGGGGAATTTATTATTAGATAAGATATTTTCCATAACGTCTGCTTTTTTTTTTTTTAATCTAAAATAATCCATTTGATCGACGAAGAGCTCACTCTGTTATTAAATCGTAGGCGTTTGTACCAATAGTGGTTTTGTGGAATTTAAATAGCCTAAACTAAGGGGTGAAAGATTAGTAACCATTTCCCCTTCTTTCTACCTGAATTGAACCTCGGTCTCCCAAGTTGGGGATAAGGATCTCAACCTTTCACTCAATATTTCCATCTATTTTTATTATTACCGTCGTTTTTAATTTTAGTTTATAAAATTTGATGCATTTGTCCAGGCTATCCATATGTTTACATTAATAAAATATTGAATGGTAGAGTAGGATTAAAATTTACCCGAACTTACGTTGAGGAAAGAGATAAATCGTATAGGGGAAAAATAACACCTCGTTGCATCCGAACGGGTTTCAAACCACGCCCTTCCCTTTCCCATCAAACCAAACTAAACGAAACTAGCACCTTTGTCTGCATCCTTAAGGTGGAGTGCTAGTGAGCGTGAGTTTAGGGCAGTGTTTTTGCAGTTTTTATAGCACAAACATCTTTTGGCCAAAATAAATCAAATATTTCCTCTATAAAAACATAGGGTTTTGTTTTCTGCACATGCTAATCTCAACAGTTGTTGAATAGCTGTCATGAGCATGGTGGCATTTGGTGACAAACTTTTCTCTTTATTTAAAAAGTTTGTCACCAAATGCTGCCATGCTCATGACAGATATTCAACAACTGTTGAGATTAGCATGTGCAGAAAACAAAACTCTACGTTTCTATAGAAGAAATATTTGATTTATTTTGGCCAAAAAATGTTTGTGCTATAAAAACTGCAAAATTAATGCACTAAACTCGCGCTCACTAGCACCCCACCATCTATTTGATTGATTTTCTTAAAATGTATCCTTGTAAACGTAATTCTACGTCGGTTTTTTTTCCACCGTGTCTCATTATCCATAGAAAAGAGAAATTCAGAATATAGACGAAATTTACTTGTATTTGCGTGAAAGGTAGGGGTAAAACTATCAAGGTAAAAATATTTTCACTTCACCTAGCCGGGATTTGAACCTCAACCTCACCATTGCCGGTAAACTAGCCTAAATTATTCTGACATTTGGACAGTGTGCTCAACAGTGCAGTTTTTCTATGAGTATTAAACTGAATGCAATGATTCAAATCACGAATTAGTCTATCATTTAAATCTCTCTCAGAAATAAATGTATACTAATCTACAAGGGATACCTTATTCCTAACAAGAAAGTAGCGTATATAATGAGACCCTGAGCTTACGACGTGAGTTTTAAAATAGGTTTAAAAACTGCCAACTAAGTTAAACAAATATATGTATATATAACAAGGTTGTGTGTTTTGACAAACATGTTTTCACACTTTTATAAATAGATAAATGTGCAATATAAAACAGTTACATTCCCCCTTTGCTAGTCAGCGGATAATTCAACCTTACTCCCAAATCGAGAAAGTAAGTTTCGAAAGTTCAATTGTAACACTGACTAGTAAATTGATTCATCATCTTTCTACTCTCTTCAATGAAAATAACCTGATACATTTATATTGATTTTACTATCAAGAAAAGGGTTTCATTTGAAATTATTTCAATCCTCAGGGCGATCATCACTTTTTCCAACCATTATAGCGTTGTTTATATTATTATGGCGTAAATTCAATTATATCTAACTAGTTTTAATTTAACCCGCCTCGGTGGCGTAGTTGGCTAACGCGCTTGTCGTATTGAGCTCGACTGCTGAGGACGGGGAGATCGAGGTTCCAATCTCGGTCAGGTGAACTGAGGGTGGTTTTTCCTAAATGGTTTTCCACTCTCCCTCCACGCAAATGCGGGTTCACTTCCTCTAATTCAACCTTCCCAATTCCTAATCTATTAGAGTAATTAGTACGTAAAGCGTATAACCAGAACGGGTAGTAAGACGCGGTGCTAAATATTATTAGTTTTAATTTAAAATCGCAGATAACCTCATAGGCGGGTAGCCGAACAAGGAAAACGGTAAAGTCTAGTGTGGCCTCCCGGTGACTGAGAGGCTGTGGTTCAAATCCCTGCCGAATGTACCGATAATGTGTTTTTCCTAAATAATTTCCCACTTCCCCTTCGCGCAAACCACTATCCTTTAAATTCTAGGTGACCTGGCGGTCTAGGGGTAAGGTGTCAGACTTCTATGCTGGCAGCCGGGGTTCAATCCTCGGTCTCGGCAGAGATTTATCTGATTACCAAACCCCTCCTTCACCTCTGACAAGACATCTTGTGAATGTGAGGAATTCCAGGCCTACACCGTGGTCCGGATTCCACGTTAAACTGTAGGTTCTTAATTTCATCTCACTAATCACCCTACCATTACACATTAGTGTAAGTGCGTATAACCCAAACGGGTAGTAAGACGCAGTGCTAATAATAATAATAATAATTTTAATTTTAATTTATGCATATCACTCACATTAGTGTAATTAATAATCGAGTAGTCTAATCAAGTAACAAAACATGGCGCAAAATATTTCGCAGATATAATTATACATATTTACCTTTATTAAATTAATTAATAAGTGATCTCAATTTTTTGTTTGCATCTCTTTGTGTCACTACACGTATTTCGTAAAAATGTATAGCATAGGCTAATCACTGGTAGTAAATTATCAAGCTATTACTCCATAACATTGCTGTGGATAAAAAGAATTCCTCCATTTAAAAATAGTTAAAGTTTAATTGAAATATGACCTAGCAGTAGAAGAACCTAATTTATAACATATTACATAGGTCTTATTTAAATCCAACGCGATATAAATTTATGGATTAATTACGGCACTAAGTACAGTTTATTAAACTCAAAGTTTGTTTTTATCTAAAAAACTATTACAAGGCCTAAGTATATATAAGTCTATGAAAATGCAAATGAGAAAAAAATAATACAAATAGCAATTGCGAATGTTTAATTCGTTCATTTCGTAATATAAATGTGTTTTTCTGGGCAAAAATTGATCTTGGAAAAAAAAACGCTAGTAATAAAATTTAAAAAACTTGTAGGAACTTGCATTGCGGTTTTTCTCACGTCTCTTGCAAGCGTATTGATCGGCTGCGCCGGCCGACCGGCATTTGTCTGCGTCGCAATAAGAGTGGGTGGGGGGAAGCGGCAGTCACAGGGAGGAGGGGGGATACTACCCCCTACCCCTTTAATTCTTGAACATTACATGTACCCCTGCGTTAAGCGCGTCGGGATTTTCAACATTATAAAATATTTTAATGGAAGACTCATCTTCCGGGCGTTGATTTTTATTATAGCTGTTCGTTTATTTATTTGTTCACCAAGATCGTACTTTTTAATGGCCCCAATCATATAATGGAGGAAATTTACATGCAAACTTAATAGTAAAACTAAAAAATCTTAGATCCATCACTTCCATTTAAAAGGCCAAAATATTTTACAAGCCTCAATAAAAATACGCATAGGCTTACATATTAATTAAAACTTATAAATAAGTAATACATTCACAGACACAAGGGAAAAATTATTTTCCGATCAAATATATTTTCCTAGATATTGTAAAAATATTATCTAATGCATCAACTAGTTAAGGCTACCTGTACCCCTTATAAAATGGCGATAAACATTATTTTCACATGAATCGATTAGATATATATGTATTTATTAATTAATATCATAAATTAATAGTGAATTGGCTTTGGTTTTACATTAAAAAATGAAAGCCACTTAATTAGTATGGATTAAAGATTAATTAAATAGCGGTGGTCCATAATATACTTAAAATATAATAGATATAAAATAAGTGTGTAAATAAATATAAATACTGCTATACTCCAAAATATATTAGCTACGGTACAGTTTTAACCAAAATTTAAAAGGAAGCGATTAATACATAGTAAACCATTTGTATTATAAGTCAATATTTATAATATCACACTAATACTAACATCACGTTAGTAAAAATTAATATTTAGGTTAAAACATCGAAATCAAGAATATTTCAACAAATATACAAATTAATACAAGCTAATACAAATAATATTAACAATCTGAATTAAGTTTTAAATTCTTTATCATTAGTTCGTTTTATTTATGAGATATAATTTTCAAGCTTTCATTTATAAGAGACTTTTAACTCAAACCCCTTAAATAATATTTTTATTACAAAGTAGCAATTCCTAAATAAAAAAGTAGGCCTACCTTAAATTTAATTATTTTAATTTAATTGTTATTTTCTTGATTGAAACCAACTCACATAATATCTAAGAAATATTTTTTCTTGGCGAATCTCACAGCACGTCCAGACTATTCTCCTTTAAAGGAAGGATGAGGAAGGTGAAATTTAAAGTAAATATACCCATATTGGAGGGGGGGAGGGGGCGGAGTGAGAAACTATTTAGGACAACCCAACCTACAATACACCCGATCAAATTCCAGACCTTGACCTCCCCATCACTGAAAACAACAGTCTATATGATGTGGGGAATGCCTAGGCCTCCACCATGGTTCGGATTCCACGTTAAACTGTAGGTCCTCCATTTCATCTCACAATCACCCTACTATTACACATTAGCGTATGTGCGTATAACCCGAACGGGTAGTAAGACACGGTGCTAATAATAATAATAATAATAATAATAACAGTCCATATGAGCTTTTCATAAAGTCCGCGTGCCCACAGGTGTGTAACTTCACACGTGACCAACGCTAGATATTAAGATAAAGAACTCGCACTATCTTAACTTAACGATGCAGATCGTTCCACGTGAAGGGAACGACACTAGTCAATCTGGAATAGGAACTAGGGAGAAGGGGGGATGGGGGGGTGTACGAGGAGAAGTAGAGTGTGGAGAGAATACAGGCTTAGGGACAGGGTAAATGAAGGGCATCATTGCCGGCCATCGGCTTCCTCGAAGGCTCTCAATGTTTTACTGGTCGGAATGAGAATCAAGCTGTTACGGTCCAAGAGCTACTCCTCGCCCCGACACTCTGCCGGGTAAAACTGGGCTCCGGTACAGCTGCTTTCTGCAACGCTTGACACGGTTCCGTAGACATTCACATCCTAGTGCACTTGAACAAAGCACGAGAGGATGACATCTTTCTCTCTGTGAAGAAATAAGGATTAAAACATGATTCACACGTTCACAGAAAATTGAGAGCAGAATCTTTTTGAGTGTCGTAACGATTCACACGCAGGCAGAAATGTATATTTTACCCATGATGCTTTGTGAAACAAACCATATATAGCTTATTACCATCATAGTTTCCATTTTCTAATGTGGATATAACCGATCTCTTTAAGATTAGTTTCATGGAAAAGTTTTCGAATTTTTGTATTGTTTAGAGAAACAAATCCGAACGGAACAAAAGTGCGCAACTTCTTTCCGGTTAATGAGGTGTATTTATTACTATATCGGTTTGGTTTCAGCATTGGCAGTTTAGTTGGAGGAACTCGAGCTCAACTTGATTCTGAAGCCCCCTCTAATTTAAAATAATATCATTTTGAGGATTTTAAACTAACATGTGCGAATTGAAAATACATAATTTATTATTTTTCAAATAAATAAAAACGAATACATTTAAAAATCACATACTTGTCTTGTCTTAAAAATAAAATCACATTTTGCATCTTTTTAATAGTATTAGTATTAGGTGACCTGGCGGTCTAGGGGTAAGGTGTTGGACTTTTGTGCTGAGGTCTGTGGTTCAATCCTTGGTCCCGGCACAGATATATCTGATTACCAGACCCTTCCTTCACCTCTGAAAATACATCTTGTGAATGTGGGGAATGTCAGACCTCCACCGTGGTTTGGATTCCACGTTAAACTGTAGGTCCTCCATTTCATCTCACAATCACCCTACCATTACACATTAGCGTTCACATTAGCGTAGGTGCGTATAACCCGAACGGGTAGTAAGACGCGGTGCTAATAATAATAATAATAATAATAATAATAATAATATTACATTTTCTTCTTAATTATTTAAGTTAATAAACGTACACATTTTGAACCAACTTATTATATCAGCACACGATACTTTCTATGTGCGAGAGCAAAAGGTCCTACCAAGTTTGCCGGCAAATGTATGTCCACATACCGTCTGAATACGAGAGCTGGTATGTTTCCACGCATGTTTGCAACTCTTTGCTCGGCCCACCCACCTAAACACATTAAAAATTAAACAAAAATATAGTTTTTTTGAGGCCCCAATAGCGCGTTTCTCGCGTCTGCGTGGTAATCCGCTAACGGTTTTCAGTGCATGAGCACTTATTGAGTCTGTTAGTTTTGAAATTTTATCGGGTCTCCAAAAGCTGATGATGTCGCGCAGAAAAAGAAAAATCTGAAGTTATTTCAAGTCGCGCCGAGCTGATGACGCTGAAATATCGTGATTGGTTCAGAGCTCGTCACGTGATTACGTTTCTACTCTTGTTTTCAGAGAACATGTGAATATTCACAATAACTCTAGATATCCTATGTCGTAATTATTTTTCTTATCACCGCATCTTAATTTCCATTCGGGTTGTACGCATTTGTATTAATTACGTTAATGAGCTAGTGATGTGGAGGGTTGAATTTAGATTAAGCGTACCAGAATTCACCTGGAAGGAGAAGGGGAAACCATGTCGGTTAAAGACCTCCCTACACTGAGCTGGTATTTGAGCCCCGATCTCAACGTAATCAGCAGTCTAGTATAATACGAAAAGGATGCCTTAGAACATGCAGCCACCGGAGAGGAGTATGTCGTAATTTGTCCCATGTTTTACTATGAGGGCGCAGGGACTCCTCGAACCAAACTTTTTTTTAATTGATTTATTTAAAAAGTTTTATTCCGATAGTTTGTTTCTCTATTCTTTATTATTATTATTATTATTATTATTATTTAGCACCACGTCTTACTACCCGCTCGGGCTATACGCTTTAAGTACTAATTATGCTAATGGATTAGGAATTATAAAGGTTGAATCAGAGGAAGTGAACCCACATCTGCGTGGAGGGAGAGTGGAAAATCATTTATAAAAAACCACTCCAGCTCACCCGACCAAGATTCGAACCTCAATCTCCCCGTCCTCAGCAGTCAAGCTCAAAACGACTAGTGCGTTAGCCAACTACGCCACCGAGGCGAGTTTCTAATTTCTTAAATATATATGATAATTACAGTAAAACTAATTTTAAAAATGTCTAATTTTGTAAAAGAACATAAAAATTACTAAAGCCGTTGTGACATGACGTCAGATAAAGACAAAATTTCCAATGTCAAAGAAATGTACGCTTTAATCAGCGAGTTTTAAAGATATAACGTTGAAACAAAAAAATATAAATTCTTAAATAATTCTATAAATAGTCCCAAAATGTCACAAAACTTTTAATTTTAACTTGAAATAGTTTTTTATACGTATTTTTTTATCAATCACAAAACCTAGTTTTGTCAAGAAAATGGCCTTTAGGAGTCTTCCTGCCAGGATTTAGATAAAAATCCGTTTTAGTATATGTCTATATAGAATAGGAAACATGTAATTTTAGAAAGTGAGTCAGTGTTTTCAAGGTGCAAATAGTATAGTGACTGTGAAAGCTCGTTAGAGGAAGAGGGAAAGTGTTATCAGAAGATAAACAAGAGGCCTGGCCTTTTATTCCCTCTCTTTCTATTTCATATATTGGTTTCCAAGTTGGATTGTACTCCGATTGCTTGAGAGCGTCAAGTTAAGACGCAAGCCGCCTCGCAAAATAGATTCGAGGTCTCCAATTACAAGGTAACGTTGTTAACTCCTCACTATTTGGATTGTGAGTCACCATTTGGTTAACAAATGTTTGTGCCCACCATAATTGTTTTTACATCTAACTCTGTAATTGTTTTCAGTCAGTTAATCAACTCAGACACTTTGACATGTTGATAGATATACTAAACTAAAACAAAGATAGACCAGAGTTCCATCACCAGCAAGACAGCCAATAGAAACATACCATTTTTCTTGGGGTTTTTTCCTCAAAATGTGACACAATGAATTTAACTAGACCTAGAAATGTTGGTAGCTATTATAAACTGAGAATAAAAAACTAAGTAAAACATCAAACAATGCTTTTTTTAAACCCACAAAATAACTACAAGTTAAAATAAAATTTAAACTTGATTCATAAATACTCATTTGATTAGGTTTTCACTATTTTATACTTATGAAATATTTGTTAAAGTTTTATTTTTTTGGTCAGTATTTCTGGCATAATTGTAGGCCCAAATAACAGAACAATGCTAATATTCATTTGTTAAAACATCTACTAACTAAACAGAATTTTCTGCAGGGGAAAAAGTTCTAAATGATTATTACTCTCCCATTCGTCAATTTATAATGAATATAATTTCGTTAAAATATGAAATTTTAGTTGTTTTTGGTAGATTATATGTTTTTATCTCGCATTTCTTTAAATATTAATTAAGTTTAAGTTTTCATTATATGAAAAAGCATGATACATATTGTTAGTAAAAAATAGCCCAAATTTTATTAATCTGAAATAACTTTGAATATAAAAAATAAGGTTGCATATACGTAATTGTAGTTACGGCATAGTCCATATGGAGAATACTACATTTAAATGAATTTTAATTGGTTGAAAAATGACACCTATACACGGGGATCGAGCCTCAGACATGAGACTTAGTTCAACACTGCTCTGCCACTGAGCTATCCAGGCTTCAATCCGTGCCCAGAGTAATTCTTCACTTATAATAGTTTAGGACTGAGCCCATGATGGACGTGAGGAATCGTCAGCTACATATGAGTGACCAAGAGTTTCGCGATGTATGGTTCAAGGGGTAGACATGTTCTTAATTAATCACTCATAAGATGGCCTCTTAAGGTGGTAATATAAGAGACGCAGGAAAAGGTAAATGTTTTTTGCAGTTTTTATAGAAAAACTTTTTTGGGTCAAAATAAATCAAATATTGCTTAAGTAGATAGAGATTAATTTTCTTCACAAAGTGACCTCAACATTTATTGAATATCTTTAAAGGAAGGGTGTCTTGGAATTTAATGACAACTTTTTTCATTTAGTTCTGCTATGCCCATGACAGATATTCAAGAACTATTAATATCACAATGTGAAGAAAATTAAGCTCTATGTTTGTACTAAAGCAATATTTGATTTATTTTGACGAAAAACGAATGTTTCGCCATAAAAACTGCAAACACTTACCTTTTATCGCATTCCCTATATCACCACATTAAAAAGTACAAGTAGGTGTGAAGTCACAGTCTCTAGCAGGCTTTAATTATTATTTTTTGGAATGAAGACATGTATAGTGGAAATAAAACGGAACTATTTTAAACAACAAGCCAAGATATAAAAAAATGACATTTTCAAATAAAGATAAAGTTGACCTGCAATGGTCTGTACTATCGATTTTCAGTCTGCTCTTGAAAGTTCTATGCAGTTTAACTGGAAACCCGGCACGTATCCCCAAGGTAATTATCAACCTGATAAAATATTTAATTGATCACACTAGAATGCGCCATTAAACGTAATTACACAATCACTTAATGGTAACGAAGGGTAATCTGCGTCATTAGATTACTGGTCCGACATTTTGTGATGTTCCCTAGGAGGGCATTTTGACATCAACTTGAGGATCGGATGGACATTTATAACATTTTTAATTTTTACTACTAGAACAATATGATTTTAAGATGGCAAATCTATCATTGGAATAAAAGCAAACTAAAACTTTTGTGCAACAACATTTTCATAAGAAGAACTTTTCAGAAACCACTTTTTTTTTTTTTTTTTCAATCAAGTGAACGCTGAAAATACTAATTAGGTCATATAATCACACATAAAGCACAGGTTGAAAACGATAGTTTAGATATTACTTCGAGCAATAAGTCGTTTGACAGGGTTAAAGAGTTTCAATATTTAGGAACTATTTTAACTAGCAATAAATATTAGATTGGGGATTAGGAAAAGAATATAGTCGGGAAATGCATGCTATTACTCAATCAGTAAGTTGTTGACATCTCACCTGGTTTCAAGAAATGTAAAACTCAGAATAAACTAAATAACAATTTTACCGGTTGTTCTTTATGGGTGTTAAACGTAGTCTCTTACCTTAGATGACAAAAAAAATTGAGGGTTTTTGAAAACAAGATGCTTAGTAAGATATTTGTTCCAAAAAGGGGTGAGAATATTAAGGAGTGGAGAAGGTTACATAATGATTAGTTGCATACCATGTATGCATCTCAAGACTTTGTTAAGATAGTCAAGTCTCTTAGGCTACGGTGGTCAGGAGATGAAAATTGAATGGGAGATTCTAGAAACTGGTTCAGTGTAATGGCTGGCAAACTGAAGAAGAGACCATTTGTAAGATCTAGAGGCAGATGGGAGGATAATATTAGAATGAATCTGAAAGAGATAGAGTATAATTAGGTGTAATGGATAGTACTAGCTTGTGATAGGAATAGGTGGCGTTCTTTTGTAAGTGTAGCAATGAACTTTCGAGTTCCTAACGCTATGGAGTAAAGAAATACTAGTGGTATTATATTTGTATTGACTGATTGAGTTTACAAAATTTTGGGCACTCTCGATGTAGGTAATTTTGGCCTAAAAAGTAAATAACGAGACCTATACAGCAAAATCGATTACGTAAGAAATAGAGGTGTTAAATTTTGGATCAAATTGATTGAAATCAAGTTGTTGTTTTTTTCAAATCTAATCTTACAACTCTTTTCAAAACCATTTTAAAAATATCTTATCGAAATTTTAATCGGTGGTTTTAATCAGGTCGGTTAAATGAAATATATTCAATCTTTGATCAGCGTATAAAATATTTTTAAGCTGTGTTTGACAGTTCAACGTTACCTGTGTTCATTAAATATATGTTGGAATGGGACAAACACATGGGCATTGAAATCGAATCAAGGTCCATTGATTTAGTAAACAAACACTGAGATATCCAGTTTCAACTTGTGCTCAGAGTCATACGTCAGTAATATTAAAAGTTTGAGTAGTTTTTTATTTATTTTTATTGGTGACACTTATGACCCTCAAATAGGAAGATTAATTATCACCCACTTCAGTGGCGGCATGGTCTAAGGCGCTAAACTTGCAGTATACTAGACGGATGTGACTAGTTAAATTTCGTAAATTATTTCAAATCTATTCTCAATAGTGGGCACGTGGACTAAGGCGTCAGTTACGTCGTGTTTGGATTGCTTGCAACGGGGAGTTTGGGTTTGGAACTCGGTTGAGCTTACTAAGGTGTTTTTTTCCCCTAATGGTTTGAAACGTTCCATTCTAGTCAACTTGGGTAGTCCTTTAAGGTGGGGTGGAAGGGTGGAAGGGAACGTGACCAAAAGCCAGTGTGTTTGCATTTTTTTTATGGCAAAACTTTGTTGTTGTTGTTGTTGTTGCTAAAATAAATAAAATATTGTTCCACTATAAGCATAGAGTTTGAATTTTCTTCACATGGTAACTTCAAAATTTATTGTATATATGTCAAGGGTTTTCTGGAATTTAATTACAACTTTTTCTCTTCATTTAAAAAGGTTTTGAAATAATGCCACCATGCTCATGACAGATATTCAAGAACTATTGATATCAACATATGAAGAAAATTAAACTCTATGTTTGTACAGAAGTAATATTTAATTAATTTTGGCCAATAAAGTTTTTCACATAAAAACTTTAAAAAACACTTACCTATTACCGTGTCCCCTTCCATCCCACTTTTTATCAAACTTTTCTCCTTCTTTATAAAATTTAAAAAAATATGGTGGAGAGCCTGGAGGGGTAATAAGATACGGCGTTTGTAAAATAAATAATCAAAATTTAAAAATGGGTAAGCACTGACTTAATAATAATAATAATAATAATAATAATAATAATAATAATAATAATATTATTATTAGCACCGCGTCTTACTACCCATTCGGGTTATACACACATACGCTAATGTGTAATGGTAGGGTGATTGTGAGATGAAATGGAGGACCTAGAGTTTAACGTGGAATCCGAACCACGGTGGAGGTTTGGCATTCCACACCTTCACAAGTTGTGATTAGTATACGTCTTGTCAGACGTGACTGAAGGGTTTGGAAATCAGATATATCTGTACCGGGAGCAACGATTGAACCCTGGATCTCCAGAACAGAAGTCCGACACCTTACCCCTCGACCGCCGGGTCTCCTCACACAACTACACACACAGACTTACTGAAAGACAGAAAGCATAAGGCTTCTTTTTTTTTCGTACTAAAAAACTAAGGTTTAATAAAAACGAAACAAAAAAACCGTAACCCGTCCCCCTCTGTAACCGAGGAAGAAAGTAAAGGGTGGCGTGTATTTTCCGAGAATAGCGTCGTCGTCCAGCGTGCGGGTTGCGTGTCTGGGAGCCATCCAAGGGGCAGTCTGTAGGGGACCACGCCTTCCTTCCCTTCCACCTTGTACTGGCTGCAAGGTGACACGGCACGTCCACGGTGCGTAACCAACCACGTGACGTACATGCGTCGAGACAATACTCGTCATCAAGCCGTCTCACTGCGCCGTCGGCTGGTCTTGACAGTCTCGTCATCCTGTACCGGACACCCACTTAAATACAGTAGCCCCATGGCTTCTTTGGTGCTGACTGACAGCTCAAAGCTGACAACTGACAGATTTAAAAAGTTACCAGACCAAATTATGTATCCCTACGCCGAACCATATGATCTGCAAAAACATTTGTTTAGCAGCTGTCACTTCTGACTTTCAAAATTTAGTTATATACCTAAATGTTGTCTGTCAGAAGTCAGCTGTGAGCTGTCAGTCAGCACCAAAGAAGTCACGGGGTTACTGTAGGTGGTTTAATTATTTCTGCAGTGATGCAGCGTTGCCAACTGTACGATCTGGATAGTACTTTGTGCCATTATTTCACAAACTATATCATCTTAAGGCGCTAAAATAGTCGAGCAGAAATTCATAAACGCCTTAAACCAAGTGTAGTCATAACGTTGCTGGGTGTAGCTGTCCTTCAGTAGGAGAACCAATAAGGGAAGAGGAAAATACAAATGCCAATACATTTTTTATCACTGCATCTTACTACCTGTTCAGGTTGTATACACGCATATGATAACTACTCTAATGGGGTAGGTATGGGGAAGGAAGCATTTTAGAGGTGATCTACCAGCATTTGCGTGGAAGGAGAGTGGGGAACCACTTAGGCAAAACCATCTTTAGAGACCCAACAGGGACTCCTATATCCCTGTCTTCAGCAGGCCGGTATAGCACGAAAGTCACATCTCAGACTATGCGGCCACCAAAGCAGGCTAGGCTTTTGTTAAAGTAGAGTCCAATTTTATTTGGAAGTTATTAAAGCTACTTCCATATATTCATGTTCCAAGTCATGTGATCTGCAGATGTAACTTTAAATAAATAGTATTAATACTTATATAATAATACTAATGATGTAGTAAAATGTTATTAATTTTGGCTGCAAAAATATCGTATTTTCTAAATGGCTCTTCCTATTAAAATTTGACTGGAATAATCTGATCCATTACCTATTAGAATGGTATCAAAATATGATGATGATTAATCAATACGGTCGATACTTAGTGTTTAATAATCTAATTTTATAACACGATAATCACCCACCACCCCTTCACCTATCCAACCAACCCCCGCCTCACCACCAGAGAATTTGGTTTGGAGCCCATTGGTGTCAAAATTAATGTTTTAAGTGTTGCAATAATTGAGTTAGAATATAACATAATGGCTGACCTTTCGCGTTGGTCTCACCAATTCTGCATGAAGAGCCGATTCCAACTCACGGTCGATTAACCGGAAAATTAGTTACAAGTAGGGATGAGGGTCGATGGACGATCCAGAACACTGCAGACAGGCTTCTGTGACCCAGAACATTTCGTAAGCCGACAATTTGCAATTCACAATTGTTTTTATTAATACAGCAATTTCATTCTTACCACATAATGGAAATTAGTGGGCCGTTGAAAGGTCACACCTTTCCTTCAGCCAGTGAAACAATTTTATACATTGACATTTTAAATAGTATATATATATTTATTAAAATAAAGTTGAAATTTAATAGTCAGGTTTTCACACACAAAAAAAAAAGCTTATATGAAATAATCTGACAAAGGAGGAAATTGGGAATATGGAAGAGTGGACAATTCTACCATGTAGGTAAGTATAATTTAATAATGGATTACATAATGCATACTACTACTACTACTTAGCACCACGTCTTACTACCCATTCGGGCTATACGATTAAGTACTAATTACGCTATTGGGTTAGGAATTGGGAAGGTTGTATATAGAGGAAGTGAACCTGCATTTACGTGGAGGAAGATTGGAAGGAAAATCATTTAGAGAAAACCAACCCCAGTTTACCCGAGCGAGATTTGAACCTCGATCTCACCCTCCTTGGTATTCTAGCTCAACATGAAACTAGCGCGGTAGCTAACTACGCCACCGAGGCGGGTCATAAGCCATATTATCATCCAATATTGACATACGGCTCTGAAACCTGGAAATGGACGAAGAGAGATTTAAGTAGATTGCAGGCAGCAGAGATGAGGCTCCTAAGACGCAATGAGAATGTAACAAGAAGAGACAGGATAAGGAATGAAATAATTAGGGATGGTTTAAAAGTTAATACTATTATTATTTTGTTTTTATTTAGCACCGCGTCTTACTACCCGTTCGGGTTATACGCTTTTAAGTACTAATTACGCTAATGGATTAGTAATTTGGGAGGTTGAATTAGATGAAGTGGACCCACAATTGCGTGGAGGGAGAGTGGAAAACCATTTAGGAAAAACCACCCCCAGTTCACCCAACCGAGATTCGAACCTCAATCTCCCTGTCCTCAGCAGTCGAGCTCAACACGACTAGCGCGTTAGCCAACTACGCCACCGAGGCGGGTGTTAATACTATGAGAAGAGACATTGAAGAGGAAAAGATTACTGTGGTTAGGTCATGTGATGAGAATGGAGGAGGACAGAATGCCTAAGAAAGCCTTACAGAACCAAGAGAAGGGTAGAAGAAGACCTATTGGAGGACCACAGACAAGATGGATGGACCAAGCGCAGAAGGACATGGAAGTTAAATGAGCGGATTAGAGACGTGTGGCTGAGGGAGATATTTGGAGAGACCGACAGGAATGGAAGAGGGTGTGCCAGACAGCCCACAGAGGCGGAAACGGATGATGATGAAATAATATATTTAATAAAGTTTATAAAATAAAATTTTCACTATTAAATATCTATAATATATTTCGGAGCAGGAAGTTTTGCGGCAAGGTCCGGGTTATAGTGTGGATGATCGTCTGGAACGGTCGTTTGGTAGTTGTTTTGTAGCACAGCATCTTACTACCCGTTCGGGTTGCACACCTAACTACTAATTACACTAATGTGTTGGAGATTAGGAAAGTATAATTTATAGGAATTGCGCTCATATTTGCGTGGAGGAAGAGTGGGAAAACCTTTAGGGGAGACCAATCTCAGTGCACCCAACCGGGATCGAACCCCGATCTCCCCGTCTTAGACACTCTAGTCTAACACTAGAGTAGAGCGTTAGATCATGCGGCCACCGAAGTAGGTTGGTAGGTGTTAAGAGTCCTGAGCTTGAAGACGGCCTTTGTGTTTTGCTTCAGTGGTCAGTGTCACCTTGAATATAGCGTTCTATTGTGCCAACTGCTCGATGTGAAATTATATTTACTAATTCTACTCATTACCTTATAGGCGTAGTGCAGTGCAGATAAATTGTAATGCAATAGACTATAGTAATAATAATAATAATAATCTACTTAGCAATAGTTTCTTTCTTACATAAAATGTACCTAAGTTAGATGAGATGTTATATGCCGGTTTTGTAAGTACAATAATTCCTCGAAACATGTATTAAAACTACTTGGATTCATACATAATGACTGTGGTACTTTTAATAGAAATTTCATCTGTCAAATGCCTTTTTAATCTTATAAATGGCATTTGGATTTATTTTCATAGTTCAGTATACGTAGCTTTAAGTTCAAACGTTTCAAAAATACATTGTATTTAAACAACATTCAATTTCCGCAGTTTTTCAATTTGCACGAAAAGTTGCCGAGCGAGTTAATCGCTAGAGTCGAGTATTTATTGTAGTCTCCTTCCGGGCTAAATATAATCCATGTCAAGTCTATGCACTGTCGCTTGAGACAAGGTGTTTGGCAACCCTGCCACAGTATCGCTTGAGACTAGAGAATTGGCATCCCTGAAGTAGTATCGCTTGAGACTAGAGAATTGGCATCCCTGAAGCAGTATCGCTTGAGACTAGAGAATTGGCAACCCTGAAGCAGTATTGCTTGAGACTAGAGAATTGGCAACCCTGACACAGTATCGCTTGAGACTATAGAATTGACAACCCTGACACAGTATAGCTTGACACTAGAGAATTGACAACCCTGTGGAAGTACTTTGAGGCAAAGCTCTGGTTACCTCTCCAGAGAGCGTTCCATCTAATGAATATTAATTTGATGTCAAATAGACTACACAAGTAAATCATCTTACAGTGAAGACAGTGTTTCAAATTAAGCCTATACTAAAACAACGTGTTTCTTAACTGTGGTGAACATACCCTCAAAGTAATTTTTTTTTAACAATTTAGATAAATAAAAATATTCTATCTACCGATACACAATCAATCATACACAAATCAGGGTTTCCATGCTGATGTAAACTAACAATGAGTGTATATATGAGTCACTGAGCATACAGCAGAAGAGCTGGAAATTCGATAAGGAAATCGGGTTTTCGTTGAAAGTTATTATTTTTGCCGACATCATGGATACTCAACATTTAAAATTATCGGTCGTTTCTCAAAATTGCTTCATCCATTTTCCCGTAATTTCAATATCTGAAAATGGGCTTAACAAATAAACTGAAAAGATAATCGCGTCTTTGCAGGAAGATGAATTTAGAGCACATAGAAAAAAAGTGATTGGAATATTTGACAAAATATATCTCGTCTGATCTGGCTTACCAGTGATGGGGGAGGTTGGAATTTGAATCCCTATCAGTTGCACTGAGGGTGGATTTTTTTTTCTTCTCAACAATATTGTTTCCCCTTCTCTAGCTGCGTATATGTGAGAACATTTGTATCTTACACACACCTGCTTCATTACACACACATACACACAAACAGATAATGATCCTAATAATAACTAGTAGCTTGTTTTCAACAACTATCTCGTCACAGGAAAGCTAGGTTACATCATGCGTGGTTAATACTTAGATGGGTTATAAGACATGTTTATTGACATAAAGGGTTTGAATTATCCTATAGTAGAGAGTTTTAAGCCACATAATATAATGAGCTATAGAATTAATATTATATACCTATATTAGATCATGTTTTCTGCACAAAAATTTGACACAAAATCTTTATTGTTTAAATGTATACTAATTGTATTTATTTTACAATTATATTTTCATTACTACATATCGTCACCCGAGAATGCAACTGTTCTATGTCCAATTTTTCACTTTTGTGTCAAATAGCATTGAAATATAACCTTGTGTATAAAACCAAAGTTATTAGATAACTCGAGCTTGTATATTCTTAAGTAAATATATAGGAGACTCAATTTTACCGCAGGTAAATCATATGCATTCTAAATAAACGTAAACAACAAATATCTCCAACTTAACCATTATGGAGATAGAACATTTGCATTCTCGGGTGACGATATTTAACTATGTGAATAAGAGCTTAAAATACATATTAATTTCATATATATATTGTAAAATAAAGTTTTAAATGTATTTATATAAGAGAATATACACAAGACATCCATTTAAGTCTATTTTGTTTTAGAGTCTTTTAAAATTCTACTTTAAAGAGCTTACAATTGCCTCCTATTATTTTGTTTTAAGCAACAAAGATGAGTCCGGCTTCAGTGGTCTAGTGGTCTAAGGCGTCACTCTCGTGTTAGAATAGCCGGTTGGATACGGGAAGCTTGGGATTCGAATCCCGGTCGTGTCTATTGAGGGGGGCTTTTCCTAAATGGTTTCTCACTCTCTTTACATCAATGCCGATATATTACCTCTAAAAATGCTTCCTTCCTCATCCTTAGACCCTTAGAGTAATCATCATACATGCTTATAACCTGAACAAGTAGTAAAACGTGATGAAATTATATTACTATAAAGCCACATAGCTAACTCACTCACTGACATTAATATTTACCCACTTCCAGATGAGATAGAAACTTGAAATTTGGCAAACTTATAGCTTCTAGCCTGTAATCTATGGGAAAGTTCCAAAAAGTTTTTTTAAAAATATTCCAGCCCCTGAAAAATAATTCAAAGTGTTGGAATAACTTTAAAGTCGTTGCGCACCTTTCTTTGGAGGTTTCTTGCGGCCAAACGGTAAGACCTATGAAAAAACTTCTCTGGAATTACATTGGTTTACTCCCATTTGAAAAAAAAAAAACAAAAAAAAAACATTACCGGGTGTTTGGGGGCCCCGCACCCAACGAGAAAAGTGAGTATGTACATACAAACATAGATCAATATTTATTATACCTATATATAATAGAGCTGCGTGGTTAATAAAGGTATGCTCTTTCCTGTGTTACGTCCGATGAAATCTTAATAAGCTATTCTTTTCGACAACTTTATTGCTTGATAAAAAAATACCCGTGTACTACTAGTCATGCTTGAGGAACCTAGTTAAACAAAGCTGTGTGTGTGTGCTTATCACTGACCCAAATATCGTTTTAAATATCAAACTTTCAGTCATAACTAAACCCCATTAAAGATGTTTGGTCCTGTTATCAAGTGATAATATGTTGGGATGTTTTCTCTTTTCTTACGATACAAGCCAGATAGCTATTCGCCGTTCCTTGTGAATCACTTAAATAGCATTAATAAACCTTCTATTTTTTATGACACGTATCATATTCCCAGCTTGTAGCGGTTCTTCCTTCCTTGATTTTACTGTACATTAACTGTGCATGACTGTACACGATTTCCTCGCACCAAGTGGCAAGAGGGGCTACTTAGCTTGGAGGAACAATGAATCATCTTCATCTACCTAGGAGACAGAAACTTTACAAGATAATGGGACAGAATTCAAACAATGGATCTTCCGGCTGGTGCATTTATCAATGGACATCAAACAGCTGACCCGAAGAACCGGTTTCTATTAACTTCATATTCTGACTTATAACTTATTTCCTAGATTCCAAATTCGTCCTTTGAATAATCAAATCCAGGCTACATTCCGTTTCCCTGAAAGGTAGCAGACAGGAAGAGCTAAATGTTTTAACCTTCTTCTCAGTCTTTTTTTGGGAAGAAGCACTGCATGGATGTTGGGGAGAACGCCGTTTTGTGTTACGGTCACGCCCGAGAGAAATTTGTTGAGTTCCTCGTCATTGCGAATAGCCAGTTGTTGTTGATGAAGTCGGATGATGCGGGTTTTCTTGCTGTCACGGGCTGTGCCTCCAGATAACTCGAGCACCTCAGCCACCAAGTATCCCGTGACAGCTGCAAGATAAACGGGGGCAACGATGTCAAACTCGCTCCGCGAATCCGTCCTTCCTGAGCAAGACGATGGATTCCGCCAAAGGGGAAATGAAGAACCGGCGCGGTGACTTTGATATCCGCTTCATTGTACCACCTTTACTTCGGATCGACATGATAAAAAATAAGTGCGAGTTGTCAAATGACGCAGCAAAGAAGGCTGTGCAATTTAACGGACTATACCAGGGTCCGTTCTTATTACTATTACTTAGCACCGCGTCTTAATATCCGTTCGGGTTGTACACTGCCCGGTCTTAAAAGTTATTACAAAAAAAAAAAAAGTTATCCCGTGGCTTCTTTGGTGCTGACTGACAGCTTTGAAACATTGCCAAACCAAATTATGTCTCCCTACGCCGAACCATATGATCTGCAAAAACATGTATTTAGCAGCTATCACTTCTAACGGTCCAAATTTAGGTATATACCTATATGTTGACTGTGAGAAGTCAGCTGTGAGCTGTAAGTCAGCACCAAAGAAGCCATGGGGCTACTGTACATAGTATAAACGTGCAAGATAAGTTTTCTACCTTTCAGGGTAAACGAAATATATACCTAGGTACCCGGTCTATAGATTCAGCACGGTTCACTTTTTTTAAAAGGGTTCTTAACTGTAAGCACACCGACTAGTAACAAATTGTGTATTTATTTATTTGTAAGCCACATATCACTACCCTTCCTAACTACTCACATATTTACAATAATCGGTTAATAATTATTAATGTAGGCTTTAGGTTAATTGTACCCGCATTTTCACAAAAGGAGAATAGAATATTATTTAAGAAAAAATCGCTATCCTCACTAGACCCATATGGGATTTGTGCCTCAATATTCCCATCATCAGAAAACCAGAAAAGACGAGACTGGTGCCTTTATCTGTGAGACCACCAATATGGGTAGACATTTATTCTATTATTATTTAAAGTAAAACAGATTAAAATCCTGCTTTTTAACAAAAAATAACCACTTTTGGTTTTAACATAGGATGTGAGGGGTATAAAAATACCCTCACTACGCTCAATTTGGATAGTAAGGTGGGAGTGTTGGGGATGTGAAAAAATATTAGTGTTTTTTGCAATTTTTGTAGCAAAACTTTTTTTTTTTGCTAAAATAAATCAAATATTGCTCTAGTAGAAATCAAACGTTGATATCAATAGTTGTTGAATGTCTGTCATGGGTATAGTAACATTAGATGATTAACAATTTAAATGAAGAGAAAAAGTTGTCATTAAATTTTAAGATAGCCTTGAAAAAAAACTCGCGTTCCATACCTTAAAATTACTAAATTTGTATCTCACTGTTCTATTTGTAGACACCCAAAAAGGTGAGAGGAGGGGATAATATTTCTGAAACTATCAACCAATCTCTACTCACATATATATTATATATATTTTTTATTTTATTTTTTGCTGACTGGCTCGAATTTTCGCAGATTATATTATTTAAATTCTACTGTAATTTGGGTCTGAAACTATTTAAAGAGTTGTTTTTCTTTTAACCAACATTATAAATAATAATAATAATAATATTTAGCACCGCGTCTTACTACCCGTTCGGGTTATAAGCTTTAAGTACTAATTACTCTAATGGATTAGAAATTGGGAAGGTTGAATTAGAGGAAGTGAACCCGCATTTGCGTGGAAGGAGAGTGGAAAACCATTTAGGAAAAACCACCCTCAGTTCACTCGACCGAGATTCGAACCTAGATCTCCCCGTCCTCAGCAGTCGAGCTCAACACGACAAGCGCGTTAGCCAACTATGCCACCGAGGCGGGTTCATTAGAAATAAAGCTTCCAAATAAGAACAAAGAATTGGTTCTATTGAAGAATGGATTTCACATCCACTAATGAACAAAAAAAGGGTTCCACGAACAAAAATAATCGAACAAAGGGTTTCACTTTGTTCACAAATTCCCCGGTGCGGCTTTGACCAAGATTAGTACTGTTGTACTGAATGGACCACCTTACCCCAGAAAATTTAATTTGTTATAAGTTTAGTGACGTTTTTACTCTGAGGGAATCTTATGTTTATAAAGGTGATTTAAGCACTACGATAAGTCTTAAAAGGTTGTCATGTACTGTGCGTGATAAACAGAACACTGCAGTCCACTTCTGTGGCCGCATGGTCTAAGGTGCTACTTTTGCAGTATACTTGACTGCCCGAGTCTTGGCCGAGTATACTGAGGGTTAGTTTTTCCAAGCTGGTTTTCCACTCGCTCTACACGCAAAATGCGGGTATACTATCTCTAAATATAACCTTCATAAGCTCTAAAACTATTATTATAATTAGTAAACAGGCGTGACACCCTAACGGGTAGTAAACGCATCACTAAAAATTATAAAGCGGAGTCGGTGACCTGGCGGTCTAGGGGTAAGGTGTCAGACTTCTGTGCTGGCGGCCGGGGTTCAATCCTCGGTCCCGGCACAGATTTATTTGATTACCAAACCCTTCCTTCACCTCTGACAAGACATCTTGTGAATGTGGGGAATGCCAGGCCTCCACCGTGGTTCGGATTCCACGTTAAACTGTAGGTCCT
>CABEEJ010001333.1:124408-136955 GCA_901482245.1 Timema douglasi | reverse complement strand
TTCGGGTTATACGCACTTACGCTAATGTGTAATGGTAGGCTGATTGTGAGATGAAATGAAGGACCTACAGTTTAACGTGGAATCCGAACCACGGTGGAAGGCCTGGCATTCCTCACATTCACAAGATGTCTTGTCAGAGATGAAGGAAGGGTTTGGTAATCAGAAAAATCTTTGCCGGGACCGAGGATCGAACCCCGGCCGCCAGCATAGAAGTCTGACACCTTACCCCTAGCTTTATTTTATAGGTATTGATCATTCATATATGAAAACCGATAGCCGCAGATCATCTGGCTTAACGTATGAATATATAAGTGTAGATTTGTAATTTTTTTTATCTATCGAATAAGCCCGTTTCTATGAAATTTTGGTCGTATAGCAAAAAATTACTAGAATCTTGATAGGACTATTTTATGCAGCATTGTAACCACAAACATTCTTAATTGCTTTTAGTTTAGACAACAAACCTTGCTGCTACCTCCTGGTATGTACATCATGTGGTGGGCTAGACGAGGCAAAATACATCCATGTTACAACTTTTGTTCAGTTTTTCCTTGAGCCCGAAAAGTTAGTTTGTTAAATGTTTAACACGCTTTGGGGTGCCACCAACACATCACAAAAAGTTTATTCTCCACGCAAAATTAAAACAGTCTAATTTGTTTCAGGGAGGTTCTTATTTGACAATTGTGAAAGCAACTAGATCTACTTTCACATATTCATACTTCAGGTCATGTGATATTCAACTGTAACTTTTGATAGGGATAATCAATACCTATAAAATAACAATAATAAAATAGGAATTTAGTGTATCGTGCGTTCATGCTAAATTTATCAAAATTGATGTTGTAGGGTCGAGCCAATAATTAAATACACCTTTTAAAATTAATGTGAAATACCTTTGGCGTGGACAAAAATCTATCGCACCTTCAAAAGTACATGATATAGCCTATGTACACATGAAATAAGATTTGATGAGGTTGACTCATGAGTGTTCAAACCGACGGTTTGTTTTATGTGACCCGCCTCGGTGGCGTAGTTGGCTAACACGCTTGTCGTGTTGAGCTCGACTGCTGAGGACGGTGAGATCGAAGTTCGAATCTCGGTCGGGTGAACTGGGGGTGGTTTTTCCTAAATGGTTTCCCACTCTCTCTCTCTCCACGCAAATGCGGGCTCACTTCCTTTAATTCAACCTTCCCAATTCCTAATCCATTAGAGTAATTAGTACTTAAAGCGTATAACCCGAATGGGTAGTAAGACGCGGTGCTAAATATTATTATATTAATGTTTTATGTGCTTCCCAGCCATCCGAATTTGGACATACACTCAACCCTTAAGCTGGTTACTACTGCCTGCACCATCTGGTAGAAAGAACATGTACTAGGAAAGTTCAGAAAGCGTCATGGTTTCTCTTGGCTTCATCAGTGAAATTCTACGAGCTATTGAGTCATAGTTTACCAATTTTGCCGAAAATATATTTTCATATACCTTTCGAGAATTTTTTACATGCCACATTTGACATGTTATCTACGGCTTCCCCCTCCGAAGGAAGTTGTGCTACGGATTTCAATCGCTCATGAAAAGTCCATCAACCTCAGCTGGTTTTGAACCCACGAACATCGGGTTCTGAGTCAAACACTTTACTCCATGACCACTGAGGTTAAACTAAAGTAGGTTTAGAAACATTTTAAACGGTCTCCCTAATTTCTTCCGATGGTGGAGTCATCACAGGGTGAAAGTATAAGGAAAGGTAATCTCAGTATACAGCATTGATGTTTCTCTTAATGCATCCTAGCTTTTATTATTTTTAATTTAGTTCAACAAAGTATTGTATTATTTATTGTATACATTATATTGTAATAATAGCAATATATATCTATATATAAATAGAGAGAGAGAAAGGAAGATATAATGTAATGACTTAAATACAAGCTATTTAAATTCTTATGCCAGATAATTTACATATCTTTAAAACTGTGTGGTATTATGATTACATCCGCTACAGCCCAAGTAGATATTTAAATATAATTCCACCACTTAATGGGATCAAATTGTCTGAGATGTCACTCTCTCAGTAGACTGGACTGTCAATTAGGAGGAGATCGGTGTTCGAATTCCCGTTGGGTGTATATATAGTGTGTGTTCCTCAATGGTCTTCTCCCTCAACGCAGGTCTATGTGTATTCCCTTTGAATAATTATTTCTTTCTCGTCCCTAATTCTTTAGTGTAATTAAATTCGGAAAAACTGGACGGGTAGTAAGACGCAGCTTGCGCACCTGCTTCGGTGGTGGAATCGTCTAAGGCATCACTTTCACAGTAGACTAAACTGCCGATGACTGGGAGATCGGGGCTCGCAATCCGGTCAGGTGTGCTGATGGTGGGTTTTTCCAATATGGTTTTCCACTCTCTATCCACGCAAATGCGATTATATTTGCTTTGAATTCAACCTTATTCATCCCTAACACATTAGCGTAATTAGTACATATGCATATAACTTGAACAGTTGTGAATGTGGGGAATGCCAGGCCTCCACCGTGGTCCGGATTCCACGTTAAACTGTAGGTCCTCCATTTACTCTCACAATCGCCCTACCATTACACATTAGCGTAAGTGCGTACAACCCGAACGGGTAGTAAGACGCGGTGCTAATAATAATAATAATAACTTGAACAGGTAGTAATACGTGATGTTAAAATAAAATAAAAAGTTGTTTTGTAAATATAATAAATTTAGTCTCCCTCGCAGGTTTCTTGAAGCTGTTGGTTCACTTCCCCCCACCCCCTCCCCCCACTTATCTAATAAGGCTTGCAATGCATCACTCCTGTTTTATTCGCCCTAGTTCATTTAGTATTCACACCCAAACGTTGGCTTTCTGTAAAAAAAAAAGAAGGTATATATAAATAATAAAAAGAACCTTCGAGTAGAAATAATACGTTGTTTATTAGATTCGCGAGACAACCCATGCAGAGTAGTAGTTGGTTTCCTTTCTTTCTTTATTTCTTTCTTGCCCATTGTCTCGTGTAGTTTTATCAAAGGGGAATGACGGAACGTGTGAAAATAAGAATCAACGGTTATGGGAAAATAAAAAAAAATAAAAACATTTTTATAAAGAGAGAAAATTAATGAGATTAAAGAAATAAAAGTGAACGGCAGAAAAAGCATTTTACGTTCCAGCGTTTCAAACGAGTTATAGCAAATACAAGGTATCAAGACATTTCTGTCCGTTTACAATAATTTCACACCAATGTGGTAGGTATGAGAAGGATAAGATTTAGAGAAAAAAATGTGCCCAAGTCCACGTCAAGGGAGGGTGGGTAAACATATAGTCAAACCTTTTCAACACACCCTGCCGAATTCGAAACCCGAATTCTTTGCTAATAAGGTCATTTTCTATGTTCTCATTTATGCTAATTTTAAACGTTTATTAAAAGAAACAAAAAAGCACTTATCTTAGCTTTTTTTAACGGTAATTTCTCCATCAAAAACATAAACAATTAAATTTCTTACTCAGCACTTTCCAAACAAACATAACTAGTCACACGATATTATTAGCGACAAAAAATGTTTCTAAGCGTTTTTGATTTGGAAAGAGGAGAATTTTTTGACATTTTGTTGTTGTTGAGAAACCATTTGTTTTCCCTTTATCAACCAACCTTTGTTGTAAAATAAACCTTTTCGGAGAACTTCTCTAATATTTTCATTGCTATACAACACAATACTACGGTATTTATTAAAGTTGAATTTATCATTATTAAAAGCTCCATGAACCTTAATAGCAATGAAAATAGTATTGAGACTCCCCCAACAATATTAATTTTATAGTTAGAGTTTTTTAATTAAGATTATTATTATTACTAGCACCGCGTCTTACTACCCGTTCGGGTTATACGCACTTACGCTAATGTGTAATGGTAGGATTGTGAGATGAAATGGAGGACCTACAGTTTAACGTGGAATCCGAACCACGGTGGAAGCCTGGCATTCCCCACATTCACAAGATGTATTGCCAGAGGTGAAGGAAGGGTTTGGTAATCAGATAAATCCATGCCAAGACCAAGGATTGAACCCCGGCCGCCAGCACAGAAGTCTGACACCTTACCCCTAGACCACCAGGTTACCCTTTTAATTAAGAAAGTAGCTCCAAATTTCCTAGTAAAAAAAACAATTCAAGACTTACTTGTAAACTTATAAACTAACCAGTCCACAAACACACCTATATAACATATTAGTAATGGATGATGACCTTCATATTTATAAGATACCAAAATAAAACAATTGTTTCGTGTCCCAACTATATGTTTTAATTAAATAATAAATAAAAAAAAGTCTATACATAAATAACTATAATATAAACATCATTATTTTTAGTAATGAATAATTATTTAGAAACCTTCAATGCAAACACTAAACTCAAAGAGATTTAAATAATTGATAAATCGTAGAGCTTGTCTTGACATACTGCGCGTTGTTACTAATTTAATTATGTATACTTAATTAGTTACTACTTATTTACTTACACCATGGCTTTAGGAACTCGAAAGTTCATCACCGCACCTACAAATGTACGCCACCTATTTATACCTTGATTTAGTTCTAGCCAGTTCACCTCATTACACCCTATTTCTTTCAGATCCTTTCTAATGTTATCCTTTCATCTGCGTCTAGGTCTTCCCAATGTCCTCTTCCTATTGGGTTTAACAGTCAATATACCCTGAACAAGGTTCTAGATTATCCTATTTGCAATGCATGTCCTGACCACCATAATCTATGAGACTTGATGATCCTAAAAATATCTTGCGGTGAGTACAGGATATGTAACTCAATATCATGTAACCTCTTCGACTTCCCAGTTGCCTAATCCCTTTTTGGACAAAATATATTCCTAAGTCCCTTGTTTTCGAACATCCTAACATTTTTTTTTTCGTCGTGTAAGGTAGAGAGAGACCACGTTTCATACACATAAAGAACCGGGAAAATTATGGTTTTGTATCATTTGAGTCTTACATTTCTTAAAAGCTCGCAAGACGTCTACAACTTAATGACCTAGTGATAGCATGCTTTTCCCGACTGTATTTTTTTCTCCTAATTTAACATCTAATATTGTTATTGCTAGTTAAAATTGTTCCTAAATATTTAAACTCATTAATCCCATTAAATTATATGTTGCATGAAGCCTAGTCTCTAAATTATCGTCCCTAATCTGTGTTCTCGGTGTCAACATATACTTGGTCTTTCAGGCTTCACTTCTAAACTTATCTCCTTACTAGCCTATATTAAAATGTTTGAATTTTTTGCAGTAGCTATCTTATTATTCTGAAAATTGAAAAATGACACCTGGACACGGGAATCGAACCCAGAACTTTTGGTTTAGTACGCCGATGAAGCTATCCAGGAATCGTCCCATGTCCAACAAATCTAATCAAATACATATTCTAATAGCTGCACCATACTATTTAATGTCAACCCTTTCTTAAATTCTTGCACTGCCTTAATATAAAACTCTAAGCCCAGATTAAAAAGTAATGGGGAATGCTTCTCCTTGTTTCAACCCATTATGTATTTTGAAAGTATCTGATAAGTGACATCCAACATGTACCCTGCCACGCATATCTGTCAAACATACCTCAATTAGCTTGACCAGATTTTGGATATCCCAAACGTAACTAAAATTTCATATAATGTTTCTTTTAACTACATTTAAAAATTAGCAGGATTACACGTTAGCCCTTTTTTATAAGCTACGTCATAGTGGAAACGTTTGAGGTAACCTTGCAACTTTTCAGTGTAAGCAGGATGTACGAAACAGTAATTTTAAACAAATTGGAAAGGAAAAATATCCTACAATAATGGGAAAAAAACACTTTTTTACTTTATTGAAATGTTTGAATATAAATATATGCGGCCCTTCGTGTAGCCAAGCTACATAAAACTATATTATATTTGCTATATCTATCCTATTAATGTAAATATGTGATAGCCCATATGTAATACGTAGTGCACACACAAAAATATATTATTATTATTATTATTATTATTATTATTATTAGCACCTCGTATTACTACCCGTTCGGGTTATACGCACTTACGCTAATGTGTAATGGTAGGGTGATTGTGAGATGAGATGGAAGACCTACAGTTTAACGTGAAATCCGAACCTAGGTGGAGTCCTGGCATTCCACACATTCACATGTTGAGATTAATACACTTCTTGTCAGAGGTGGATAAAGGGTTTGGTAATCAAATAAATCTGTGCTGGAACCGAGGATTGAACCCCGGACCCCCAGCACACAAGTCTGACACCTTACTCCTAGACCACCAGGTCACCCAAAAAAATATAATCTAAATCCTTTGTTTTTTATTTCACTGTGATCTTACTGCCCGTTCGGGTTATACGTTTATGTACCAATTATGCTAATGGTGTTAAGGACGAAGCTAGTTATATACTTATATGGAGTGTGCCCACATTTGCGTGTAGTGAGAGTGGAAAAATATTTTTAAAAACCACCCTCAGTACACCTATCCGAAGGTGACCTGGTGGTCTAGAGGTAAGGTGTCGGACTTCTGTGCTGGGGGTCCGCATTTCAATCCTCGGTCCCGGCATAGATTTATCTGATTGCCAAACCCTTCCTTCACCTCTGACAAGACATCTTGTGAATGTGGGGAATGCCAGACCTCCACCGTGGTTCGGATTCCACGTTAAACTGTAGGTCCTCCATTTCATCTCACAATCACCCTACCATTACACATTAGCGTTAAGTGCGTATAACCCGAACGGGTAGTAAGACGTGGTGCTAATAATAATAATAATAATAATAATAATAATAATAATAATAAATATAATTTGTAATTTTAATAACTTATCAAATTAGTCATAGTAAATTACATTAACTCTTACACTTATTCACAATGTAATACAGCGTTAGTATTTTTCTTTCAGAAGTATACCATTCCTCTTGACCAATCCACACTTCATTTCAAACATGAAACAAATATGTACAGTCCTCAAAATGTGCATGCAAGTTGTGAAAGTTTAAACGTTGCAGCCAGTTTCGTTGGATGTTCAGTTTGTCAAAGTAATTAGCTGATTGGTTCGAATGGGAATGTCAAATAAGAACATATACTGGGTGACGTGCTTGTTAGAAGATTGGTAAACTTGGTTCGGGGAAAATCTTGAAACTTCCATTGAAGTGCATAAAGCAAGTTGGAAGAAGAGGTTAAAACGGTGATGAGCAAATAGTACAGTTTCGTTTTTATTTCTCTATCAAGTCTTAATAACCGGGTCTTTTTATTATTTTTAGCTCCACGTCTTTTTATCCGTTAGGGCTATAAGCCTGTTTACTAATTGCTCTAATGGTTTAGATATTAGGAAGATTTAATCTAGAAGAAATTCACCTGAATTTGTGTGGAGGGGTGGTGGAAAATCATTTAATAAAAACTACCCTCAGTGCACACGACTAGTATTGAACCCCGTCTTCGGCAGTCTAGTCCTACACGAGAGTAACGCGTTAGACCACGAGGCCACCGAAGCGGGTTGTCTTCTTATTAAGTCAACGATACGAAGGTTTGTTTCATGTGATTTCTATTCATCTGGATTCTGCACCATCTAGTAGAAATCACATGAACTAGGGGAATTTATGAATTGTGGTGGTTCCCCTTTTCTTTACACATTGAATGTCTAAGAGCGAGTGCAAAAGAACCTACCATTTTTTCCAGAATGGTATTTTCACATACCTTTCAGACTTTTTTTTACATGGCACAATAGACATGTGACCGACGGCTTTACTTTCTCTCCAAAAAAAAAACGTGCTACGGAATGTTATCGCTAAAAAAAATATTCCATTTACTTCAGCTGGGTTTGAACCGACAAACATCTGGTCTTGAGACGAGCCCTTTATCCCAAACCCACTGAGGTCAACAATATCCGGGTATAAGAATTTTAATTATGCTAATGTGGTAAATATTAGAAAGGTAAGTATTTATATAAATTGTACTTTAATTTCCATGGAAGAAGAGTGGGAAACCAATATGTAAAAATAACTCAGCACACCTAGCTGAGATTCGAGCTCCTTGTCACCAGCAAATCAAACCAGATGAGACCTGTCATTAAATCAACGTGCCTACCAACCTACAGTTCATTTATTATTTAATTATGAATGCAAATACCCACTTCGGTGATCGAATGGCTTAAGACATCACTCTCATACTAGACTGTAATACTGTTGATGGTGAAACCTGGGTTCGTATCTTAGTTGGGTGAACTGAGGGTGCTTTTTATTAAAAGGTTTTAAACTCTTCCTTTCCGAAAATGTGGGTACACTTCCTCTAATATTCAACCTTCATCATCCCTAACAAATAAGAACGATTAGTACATATGCATACATCCTGAACTGGTAGTAAGAAGCAGTGCTAAAATAATAATTACAAATAAAGCAAATAAAATAATTTACTAAAAACAAATAGTCTTAAAACAAATATGGTTCTTATTTCTAATAATATTTAACCTAATTCATAAGCTAAATAAATATTCATCCCTAAAAAAAGGAATATCCAAAAAAAAAATCTCGTAACTTGTTATTATTTATATATTTACATTTAAAATAGAATATTATAAAAAATTTAATCAATGCAATAAATAGACAAATAAATTTAATTTGATAGAAAGGGAAATAATTTAATTTATGATGATAACACATAGCTACAAGTAGCAGATTAAAGGTCAGAATATTGAAAAGCTTGAATGCTTCTTTACACGTTTCTACATGAATATTAAAATATAAGCTAGCCACCTCTTCGTCGTACATGTATTCCTATTCCTGAGGGCGTTACATGATGAGATAATTTCCTGTCACGGTTGAGGTGATGGGGAAAATAAATAATAAATTACCAAATACAGTGAGTAGCCTGGGGATTTTCGGAATGAAGAACATATTTACTAATGGATAAATAATTGATGATTTGGAATGTAATTCTTGAAAAATGAATATAGTCAATAATTATTTTATGAACAATAAATATTTAATTCAGTTATTTAAAAGTAATAAAAATAGAATAAAATATATTAATTATGATAGAAACAAGAACCATGAATTACTTTTTCTTATTTAAAAGAACTTATTGTTTAAATATTATTATAGATAAATAATTCTAGTAGACTTTTAATAATATATTAATGAGGGGATAAAGAATTACTGGGTTTGTATCTAGTTTAAAATGAAGTGTACACGCATTTAAATAGAAGGAGAATGAAAAATCGTTTGGGAAAGTGTACCCTCATTACACCCGACCAGGATTCTAACTTTAACTTCCCCGTAATCGTTAGTCCAGTTGTTTCAAGGATGACGTTTTAGACCACTCTACCAGTGAAGTGTGCCATTTTATTCTACTGAAAAAACAGCAAAAAATTAAAAAATATGTCAAAACCAATGTTCTAGCAAAAAAAAAAAATCACTACGTATAACATTATATAGCTTTACCGAATGGTCTAAGGCGTCACTATCTCAGTTGGACCTACTGAGGTTTTTTTAAATAAATATATCCGAGAGAAAATGCACCTGCATCCACCGGCCAAGATTCTAACCTCAACTTCCCAATCCATTATATTGCTAGACTGACGCATTATACCATGGGAACACAGATGTGGGTACCTACATAATGTAATTAATTCTATAATTATATGAAAAGTATTTATCATCAGTTTTCAAGGAGAATTTCTTAAAATTATTTAGGTTTTAAATCAATTCCATACGACGCTATTTTAAGACACAGACGTAATAATCCTGACAAGATTTCATAGAGAAACATGTAAATGAGAGCTATTGAATTGAACTTCTTTTTTTTTACATATTTAAATTTTAGCACCGGATGAAACGCATTTCTATGTAAATGTGTATGCCGTTTACATATCTAGAAGCGCTGTTTGCGATTTGCATACTCTTCAGGCGCACTGTTTCTAAGGTAGGTTCATTTGGACGCAGTGTATATTCTAACAAACTTAAGAAGGTTTATGATGACCTCACGGAAGAACACCATTCGAGTGGGTGAGTTTCTAGTTAGGAGATTACGTTCATTAGGTTTTTGTTAATGGTACCCACGATTACCATTATAAATTACAGTGAAAACTAGTATTTCATCTCTCTAATAATGTTCACAGTAATTTAATTCATGTATTTTAAAATCTACCGAGACACACAACCATTATTCATTCAGAAAAAAAAAATGGGGAAAATTTATTACTGATAGTAATTTAAGGAACGTATGGCGGGCCTCTAGATCTAGCGTTCAGCATTCTTGGCTACCGATCTAAATGTCCCAGGTTTGATTCTCGACAGTACCATAGGTATTTTTCCTGAAGGAGAATTGTTCTTATAGTTTCCATAGACTGATTATTTAGGCGGTGTGGCAGAAGAGACCACGAGTAATTTTAAAGTTTTTATAGAATTGAAATTTGTTGGCAAAAATAAATAAAATATTTCTCCAGTAGCAACATAGAGTTTAGTTTTCTGCACATGCTTATATCAACAGATCTTGAATATCTGTCAAGGGTGTCCTGGAATTTTGTCAAAACTTTTTAAATAAAGAGAAAAAGTTTTTACAACATTCCAAGACAATCTTGACAGATATTCAAGACCTGTTGATATTATCATGTGCAGAAAACTAAACTCTACTCGTATGTTGTTACTGGAGAAATATTTGATTTATTTTGGACAAAAAAAAATATTAATGCTATAAAAACTGTAAAATTACTCGCGCTCCCTTCTGCCGCAACAGTTTGGTTTAAGACTTTTACTGGTACAACATAATACTCTTTATCATCACAATCATTTCTTCGGATGAAGTAAATGCATCTACATGATGACCCAAACTCACAAGATGTCTACATATCCACCATTGTCAGAAGAATACCAGGAATGTATATCTGGCAAACCCTGCTGGTATACGCTAAAGAAAATAAAAACCATAAGATTTACAGGTTGTCTGGGTATAATGTTACCCCTTAACCTTAGGTAACTTTACACCTGCATTGACATATATATGGTAATACGATCTTTCGGCTTCTGTGTATCTCAACAATGACTCTTCATTCATAGGTATACGAGATTTTACCCACATTTGAATATAAGAATAAATAACCCGATTTTACAGGTCAAATGTTTTAATTTGAGAGCAGTGTATTACGCTGATAAAGATAAAATTATGAAGAAATTGAGGGAAGGGAAGAGTTAAAAACCATTCCGAAAATAAATACTGCAAACACTATCCCAATTCAAATAATTCGTGTGTGATAAACTTGTATATAACGACTTATTTGCGCAGATGTGTACTATATTACAAATAAGCCCACATCAGTGGGTGAACGGTATTATTATAATGTTAGACTGGCCTGCTGATGATGGGGAGTTCGGGGTTCAAATCCCGGTCGGGTCTATTGTGGGTGGTTTTTCCTAAATGGTTTCCCACTCTACTTTCACGCAAATGCTGGTAGATTACCTTTAAAATGCTTCCTTCCTCAACCCTACCCCATTAGAGTAATTATCATACATGCGTATAACCTTAACAGATATTAAGACGCGATGATAAAAATATTAACAAACAAATTATTAGCAGGCAATGAATAAAACACTTAATATACTTGTTGTAGATTTTCATCCTTGTGCTCGTTGTCCTACTAGATTAAATACGCATATTGACACTAATGAAATTTTAATAAGAAAGGTATGCCAGGCCTCCACCGTGGTTCGGATTCTACGTTAAACTGTAGGTCCTCCATTTCATCTCACAATCACCCTAACATTACACATTAGCGTAAGTGCGTATAACACGAATGGGTAGTAAGACGCGGTGCTAATAATAATAATAATAATAGTAATAATAATAAGAAGAAGAAAGGTATAATTTAGAAGAAACCAACCCACATTTGCTGACCTCCTCGTCATCAGTGAACCATTTAAGAAGAGAGTGACGACTTTGTTCACATGCATACCCAAGATTTTTTTCTATTTGTTGTTTGTTCACAGTAAATCTACATTAGGGCGATGGGGATAAGATGGTAGTATATAGATGATGGAATGTATCTGAACTTACGTATAGGAATAGTAGAAAAACTGATAGGAAAATAGGGGGGAAAACCCATCAATACATTTGACCGGGATTCAAATTCCGATCTTTTTTTTTTTTATCACCGGTAATTCAGACTGTTGCAAGGCGGATGCCAAACCCCCCACACACACACCCACACACACACTCACGAGGTTATAATGAAGCAACTGGATTGTATGAAATTGCTGGGAGATACAGTTGCCCCTCCCAGCTCCCTCTTCACTAGGGGGACAGACAAGCTATTTGGTCGGCAGCAAAACTACTCCTCCATCCAAGGCCGTAGCCAAGGGGAGTTTTGGGGGTCCAACCGCCCCCCGCCCCCTCGAGATTTTATGAACAAAATATATATGGCTTTATTTATGGTTCAAACAATATCAAAATTAAGATACAAATACAAATTAGGGGGCTGTGTTACGATAAGAAGTACTTCTGAGAGCTTCTAGAGGTGTTTGATAGT
>CABEEJ010001333.1:100455-124354 GCA_901482245.1 Timema douglasi | reverse complement strand
GCTATGTTGCCATGAAAAAACTTCAGAGAGCTTCTAGAACTGTTTATCATTTATAATTTTTTTTCTATCTTCCGGCAATTGGGGTATGTGCCCACCAAAACCCCCTGACGTTATTGGCTAGCTACTGCCTTGCCTCCTTGTTCCCCTAAGTTCAAGGTTAACCTTTGTGAGGTGTGGGCATACACTGTAGGCCAATACAGGGTGTATTTTAATTGGTGTCGAATATTCTAGAGAAATATTCCCATCGACCAAACACAAAGAAAAGTGTACATAAACATGGGTGTATAAACGCTTAGTTTTAGAGGTTTTCCTCGAAGATGGATTGGTCATGGGTGAACCATTGAATGGACTGCTCAGTCACAAGATTTTAACCAGGTTTATTATTATATCTGGGGACATTTAAAAGTCCTGTGCTGATGTTGATGTTTTAAGAGACCATATCCTATATAGATATTAGCAAATACATAGCAGCCCCAGGTGTATCCACCTAAGTACGACCAAGAATGGAACGCCACCTCAGAACGTGCATCAAAGCGGAGGACACCATTTTGAACAATTTGTGTGGTAAAATAATCTGTCTTATTGTGTTTTTTTTTTGTTTCTGTTTAACTTTGTCTTTTATAATTGCTTCTTTAATTTTTCTGTTGGATTGACTATTAACCGAAAAGTAAAACTTCATCTTTGACCATGCGTGGGGTGACAAAACAGTGATGCTCACATGCACCCATTTAGATGGTCGAGCTATCCGGTTGCCAACATCCATTCACTGAACGACCACTGTGCGATCTGCTTCAGATTGCGATAGGATTCACGGGCCAAGCCATCAATCAAAACATCTCTTGAGCGATCAGACTGTCTTCTGCAATCCGATTGGGTTTGTTTACTTACGAGGAGATATTTGTCAAGTTTGGTCGAAAGCGACGAGATTTTCCAACCGGTTGAGTCACTATCACTTTTTGAATGGGCTGCCCTATAGTTTACCACTGAAGTTTATCTATGTGAACTATTTGTTATGGTATATCTACAGTCCGTTTTAGATAGGAAGGAACTATTTGAACATTATAAAAGTTACTAAACTCAGATGTTGTGAATCTGTCACTTTATATAGAAAATATTAATACCTATAAATTAGTAATAATAATAATATAGTAAGTTTTTATCAAAGCTGATCGTAAATAAAGAAAAGTTTGAATTTTGTTAAAGTTCCTTAAGACCAGAATCCTACCTCTACAAGTTTTCGACACATAAAAGCAAGAATAAGTGCAGAATAAATCATATATCTAAATAATTGTCATTCTCATCATTAGCATCAACTGTTTCCAGCATGTGGACGGGTCAGTTTAGTAAAATGCCTCCATTTCCCTATTTACGTCCACCACTCTTCCTCCTTTATTTTCATTCTTCTCCTCTAACTGGAACACTTTCTGTTATCTGCTCCTCTAATCTCTTTATTTGTCTCCCTTGCATTTCTTTTCCCCACATACTTCCTCTCCGTCTTTCTCTTTGCTATTCTCTCCTTTTCCATCCTAAGTACATGCTAAGTACAGGCTTGCTTCTTCTATTATCTCATGCACTAGCCTAAATAATTGTAAAAATTTAAATTATTGTCCTAATATTTAATATAGTTGATGGTGCTCCAACCTGCTGATCCAAGCTCCTTGTTTTATTCCATGCGAGGTCCAAATATTGATAAATTAATTTGTAACACTTTCTTTTAAGAGCCTAGTTGTTTATATTTAGCTAAGCTATGGTGTATTAGAATTAAGTTAACGATAAAGCACTAATAAATAGATTGACTGTATTGTTACTAGGAGCACAAAAACTAAACACGTAGCCTTGTTTTAATAGTTTTTACTATATCTCTATAACTTCTTCACTGAAGTATTTACAGTTTTATGTTCGTAAAGTTTGAAAGTAGACCTTGTTTATGGAAGCGTGGGATTGAATCGAACCAATCAATCTTTAGTTTCAGAACTGTCTGACATTCCAAACTGTAAGTCAACTCTCCCTTTTAAACTTATTCCCCGATGTTTAACTTCTTTACCCCCCCTAAAGTTTATGTCGATACATCTAGTATGGTTTGTGAGCACATGCCAAAAACAAGTCAGATCTTAGAAGCACATATTATAAAAATCAAGGTTCTTCAAATAAGGTTTATACGTATTTGTTTATCTGTGTTCCTTTGCTGTCTGAATAAATGAGTCTTAAGAGGTTCGATGATAGAATAAATGCAATATACTTAGCTTACACTGGATGCCTATATCAGACTTATTTATTTAAGTTCTCCACTGTGGAAAGAAAGAATCAATAAAGTCAATTGCTGAGTATTGTTGTTATTAGCACCGCGTCTTACTACCCGTTCGGGTTATACGCACTTACGCTAATGTGTAATGGTAGGGTGATGGTGAGATGAAATGAANGATGAAATGGAGGACCTACAGTTTAACGTGGAATCCGAACCACGGTGGAGGCCTGGCATTCCCCACATTCACAAGATGTCTTGTCAGAGGTGAAGGAAGGGTTTGGTAATCAGATAAATCTTTGCCAGGACCGAGGATTGAACCCCGGCCGCCAGCATAGAAGTCTGACACCTTACCCCTAGACCACCAGGTCACCTTGTGTATATGTATATGTGTAGACTTTTAGCCACTTTAGTGGCACAGGTCGTTGGAGGTTGCCTACTCATCGGAACCGCGATGAGATGTGATGATAGTGATTATGAGGATGTGAAGCCAGTAGTGACCTTAAAACTAACTTAAACCTAACTAACTAAACCATAATGCCGGTTTGGATAGTTCCTCTTTTAGAAAAAACTACCTGGAGTTGAACCCGGGACCCCTAGGTTCGTAGCTAGGTGCACTGGCCACTATACCACAGGGACGGTTCCAATCTTGTTGAGATATGTAGACACACCCGCACCAGTGAGAATGTGGACAAAATTTCAGGCTTACATCATCTGATTTGCCGATGATGGGCTTCGAATCCCAGCCTGTTGTACTAAAAATTTTGTTTTTTTGGTTAATTTCCTATACGTCTTCTACGCAAATGTGGGTACCCTTTTAATTAATATGCGTGTATCACGGAGCTATGTGATTATATCTGGATGGGTGTGTTTGACTTGGCTCTAACAGTATAAAAACTTTTTTTTAGCACCTAGTATCACTACTGTTCGAGTTATAAGCTTATGTATTAACTACGCCAATGTTTTTAGGGATCGGGAAGGTTATATTTATAGATAGTGTACCCACATTAGTGTGGAGGGATAGTGGAAAACCACCCGACCGAGATTCGAACCTCAATCTCCTCGTCATCGGCAGTCTAGTCTACTGTGGGAGTAGCGTGCTAGACCTTGCGGCCTCCAAAGTGGGTAAAAACCAATTCGCAAATTCGCATACATTTTTTAATTAAATACTGTGTCCTTTTAAACTGGCTAAGTCTATTTATTAAACGTTTGATTGATTTATTTTACTTTTAATGCTTTTAGTTTCAACTATGCCGATAGACAATTCGAAACTTTCAACTTGGTGACAAGATTCATATGACGTTAATAATAATTTACTAAAATATAATTATAATATAAATTAATTGTTTCTTTAAAGATTGTTCTAAATTTAACTTCATAACTTCTGAAAACCACTATTTCTAAGTGAGCCATATTCGTACATAGAAGTAAAGTAATCAGATACGGCATGAAATATGGTTTTTATTCCGCGGCTAAATTATTGCGGCATTTTATTCAGCCTCTGAAAGACAAATTATCATCCATCGTTCAGTTCAGGTAATGGTATGCGTTTCCTGTCTACCATCCCCTCACCCCCCTATTTCAAACATCCCTTCACCCCCGAAAGTAGAGAATCCCATTATCTTTTAACAAGATAGTGCGCCCATCCCCAGCTGCGTAATTAAACACTAATTGAAGATGGCGCTCGCCTTTATATTAATTAAGCACATGAGATTAGTGGGCAATATTAATCTTAAACTCCCCACAACGAGTTTCAATTACTGTTACATTGCTACGACACATCATTTTTTAAAGGTTTGGTATTGAGGGGTGAAATAATTTGTGGTGTGTTTATTTTAACGACTTTTTAAATTTGTGTCTAACTTAATGGTTTTTATTTTTATTTTTTTAGTTGTAATTGTGAATAGGGGTGAAAAGTTGATAGCCCCTCTCGCTCTTAGTACGTATGAATCGTGTATTATCATAAATATGGTTAAGTAGTGAGCCAGTAAAAACTAATAGTTCTGTGGGAAGTAGACCTCACTCCCTCTTTGGGGGAAAAAAAATGTTGATACACCATGCTAAGAATTACGTAATGCTACTATCATCACTACATTCTTAAGACCTATCTTTGGATTTATGGTTGAGATATCTCCAATTTTTTCCTTAGACTTGAAGTTGATATTTTCCCTTTGTGATGCAGCTGTACAAATAACAAATTAACACTATATTCAAAAGAACATTATATCCATAAAAAATAACTTCTACTAACGTAACCTAACACGTCAGTTTCACAATATGTCAAAATTGAAAAAAAAAAAAAGTCCTAGGTACTTGAGCGACCGCATAGAGTTATAAATTAAAATCTGAAGTTGAAATATATTTTATTAAAAACAAATTGTTATATTTATTGGACCCTGCCCAATATATTATGTATAATAAATTATATACTAACCCACGTCAGTCGCGAAATGGTCTAAGGCATTGCTCTTGTGTTAGATTGACCTGCTGATGACAGGGATATCGGGGTTCGAATCCCGGTAGGTATACCGATTGTGGTTTTCCTTAAATAATTGTTTACCATTTTCCTTCCATGCAATTTCGGGTAGACTATGTCTAAAATAGTTCCTTCTCATCCCTACTTTATTAGATTAAGTATTATATATTTATATATATATATTTATTTATTTATTTTTATATATATATATATAGAGAGAGAGAGAGAGAGAAAGAGAGAAAGAGAGAGAGAAAGAGAGAAAGAGAGAAAGAGAGAAAGAGAGAAAGAGAGAAAGAGAGAGAGAAAGAGAGAGAGAAAGAGAGAGAGAGAAAGAGAGAGAGAGAAAGAGAGAGACAGAATTTGAAGTGTCTGTCTTATGTAGGCCTACAACCGACACTACAGTTGTGAATTGAGAGTCTAGACTTAAAACAAAACAGTGACGCATTCACCTAATCTCTCAACCCATGATGAATTGTGGGTCTGATCACGTGACTTACCCTTAATTGAGGAGGGTTTGTGTGACTACTCTCCAATTAGATGGGTTTTTTTAATAACTAGTTGGAACTACTTTTAAACACTCACACACTAAATTAGAAGTAGTGACACGTGTCGGCAATTTGTGTCGTTAGTCGTAATACCGAGAACTATTGTAAGTCTCCTAACGGTGAAAAAATAAATGGTACGGTACAACACACAGACTCTCTATTTAATCTAAAAATAGATACACTTACTAAAAACCCGTAGGATCTGTGATACAAAATGATATGCGTTGTTTCAAAAGCCCCCCTCCACCAAAGAGTGTAAATGAATGAAATAATATACACTGTTATAAAAACATTTAAAAAAAAGAGGAATACTTCTTTCCACCAAAGTGCATAGGAATCAATTTCAACTTTCAAAGACTCCCATTAAATATACATTTATTTATAACTCAGAAACTATAGGGTTTATAAAAATACTCGCAAACCCCAGGTGAGTTTACTTTTCAAATGGATATAAGGTCATGGAAATACAGAGCCTTTTTTGATAGGTCTTACCGTTTAGCCACAAGAGACTTTCAAAGAAAGGTCCGCACCAACTTTAAAGTTGCTCCACAATTTTGGATTTTTTTCGGGGGTTAAAAATTAAATTTTTTAACTTTTTAGAATTGTCCCGTCGTTTACAGGCTAGAAGCTATAATTGTGCCAACTTTCAAGGTTCTAGCTCATCTGTAAGTGGGTAAACATTAATGTCAGTGAGTGAGTCAGCCGTGTGGCTTTATAGTAGTATAATATTTCAAATAGAATGTTTTTATTTTTAATAACATTACATTTTTACAATGATAAGCTATTTCTTATCTCAAATAGTTACTAGACATGATCACAAAGGAAATTTCTACTTATGTAAAGTGTCCTTAAAATAATGTTAATGGGAAAATTATAATTTCCCTCTTGTTTATAATGGTAAATAGTATCCAGATACAGAATTTAAGAAAAATCGTTAGTGCGGATTTTGGGACAAGCATTTTTTGTCTCTCTTTTATATTAACGTAAGAGTGAAGAAATCTAAGACCACAAAATGTACCAAGATAATCTGATCTTTTATTTTTTACCTTGCACCCTAGTACCCATACAGCTTCTACATATTTAAATACACTAATGAAGTTAAGGCCAAGAATGTATAGTCTTATAACAAAATACATAAATAAGATCTACGAAACAGAAGAAGGACCCAAGGAATTTCTAGACATAGCCATGGTGGCTCTAAAGAAGAATAAACAAGAATAAAATAGCCAAAGCTATTTTATTTATTTAGTGAGTACTCACATCTAGATATTATATTATGGAAATTGAAAAATGACACCTGGACACGAGAATCGAACCCGGGACTTTAGTACGCCAATGCTCTAACCATTTATCTATCCAGGAATCGTCCCGTGCTCAGGGTCACTTTTCACTCATATTTTAAGGCAGAGTATACGACGGATGTGTGGAAATCGTCGGCTACAAACTGTGTGATTTTATTAAGGTCACTAGATATCAGATAACGCAGCCACCTTTGACTCGGTAGTTGGCTTTGATGCTGCCACTTGTACAATTATTATAACTGTAAGGAATAACATATTTGAGAATTAAATATACAAAGCTATTATAATTGTTTTAGTGAAGATTTACTCGCATCTAGATATCATATTCTGATAGCTCATGATCTTAATAAATCACACATTTGTAGCCGACGATTTCCGCACATCCATCATAGACTCTGCCTTAAAGTATTAGTGAAGAATAACCCTGGGGCACGGGACGATTCCTGGATAGCTCAGTGGTGAGAGCATTGGTGTACTAAGCCAAAGGTTCCGGGTTCGATTCTCGTGTCCAGGTATCATTTTTCAATTTTCAAAAGAAGAAACAAGACAATAAATTCAGGACCTTCGACCTCATTTCTCATATGGGTAAGATTGTGACAAGAATACTCAACAGGTGGCTGGAACAGAAATTATTAAGTGTGATGGAAAAAGACCAATTTGGATTTAGAAAAAGAATCAGATATGTCATCGGGATGCTGAAAATAATTTCAGAAAGTGTGTTGGAAGTTAAAGAAGAGGTCTACATTGGTTTAATTGAATGGCAAAAGGAGTTCGATAGAGTGAAGTGGAAGAAACTGATGGAAATACTCAAGAAGATCGGCATCATTTGGAGAAGGAGAAGGCTTATTGCAAACTTATACCAGGGACCAACGAGTGAAGATGAGGTTGAATGACGGACAGACTAACAGCGTAGAAATAAAAAGAGGAGTGAGGCAAGGATGCTGTTTGTCAGCCAGTCTGTTCAACTTGCATGGAGAGGGGCTGGTAAAGGAAGCCCTGGAGGGACGTAGCGATTTGAGGAAAGGAGAACGCGTCATCGACACAGAAAAATATGCAGATGATCTAGCATTGCTGGCCAGAAATGAAGAGTTGGAGGAAGTGATAAACTAGCTGGTGGAGATAAGGATAAGATATTACATGGAGATCAAAGTGAGAAATCAAAAGTAACAAAGACTGCCTATTGCTTCAAGGAAATTAGGTCGTGGATTGCCATGGCCAAGGAAGCTTTCAACAAGAAGAGGTTACTACTGACACACAAGTTTAGTCTGGAATTGAGGAAGAAACTTATGAAATGCTACATTTGGAGCATCGCGATGTATGGAGCAGAAAATTGGACTCTTTAGGAATATGGAAAATTAATAATTGGATAGCTTTTATATGTAGTGCTGGAGTGTACTTGAGAATATCAGGTGGACAGAAAGGGTGAGAGATGAAGAAATCCCAAGAAGAGCGGGTGAGAAGATGACCATTTTGGATGTGATTCTTCGGTACAAAGCAAACCGGGTGAACACAGTCTTAAGTGGAACTGTCTTCTGCACAACGTCATAGAAGGAAAGGTTGAGGGAGAGAGGAACTTAGGAAGAAGGTTTCAAACATTGTATGACTTGAAGGAAAGAAGAAATTTCTGGGAGGCCACGGAGGAGGCGGAGAACGGGCGCATTGGCCGTCAAAGTACAATGACAAAAGTTATTAACTTATCGTTAGACAGAAAACATGATGATGTTGATAATAATGATAATACTAATAATAACTACATTAATTAGCGCAAATAGCCCAAACACACAATAAGACGCTGTGATATTTTTTTTTAAATTGTGTGTTTGAAGATTGTTCCGATATAAAGTGCTGTAAACATAACTGTCGCTGATTTAGAGCCTGCCATTAACTTTATTGAGCTATAAATATATTTATGTGAAGAGATATTTTTAGTGAGATGTTGTTAAATTTAAAAAGCTCATCTACCTCACTATCCATTATCAGCACTCTGGTGCTTTGTTTCAACCTAAATTAGAGGTAATAAATTATTTCGTATAAGTGCAGTCAACCACGTTGCAGGTGCAATCCGTTATTGATTTAAGTTGTCGCTCATGCGCGCACTAGCATCGATAAAGTCTGGATCAAACTGGAAGGTGTTGGTTTGCGTCATCCCTCATTAGAAGAAAACATCCGGTACAAACATAATTTTTTTAGCACCGTGTTTTACTGACCCTCTCGGTTTATATACCTAGGTAGAGCTACTTTTTATTTTTTATAATCACATCTTAAATTCGGGTTATACGCTTATGTACTAAATATTGCGTTGATAGATTTAGGAATTTGTAAGGTCATAATTATAGGAAATGTTTCCGCAATTGCGTGGAGGGAGATTGGAAAATCATTTATGGTAATCCACTCTCAGTACACCCGACTAGGATTGAACCCTGATCTCCCCGTCATCGACAACCAATATAATCTGGCCCTCCATAAACATACAGTTTCCCCTTATGATCGGCCTAAACAGTTGAAGTATGAAAGGCCTGACTGACGAGAGTGAGGTGGTCTGCCGGCCAATAATTGGAATTGTTGGACTGTGGGAATTCTGACAGTTCTACCCTCAGGCCACGGTGCTTGCGGAACTGACCTATATGGGGAAATGCGATCTGCTGTAAGGTCAAGTCTTCATTCAGTTACTCGCTTCGGTGGCGTAGTTGGCTAACGTGCTAGTTTTGTGTTGAGCTCGACTGCCGAGGACGGGGAGATCGAGTTTCGAATCTCAGTCGGGTGAACTGGGGGTGGTTTTCCTAAATAGTTTATACTCTCCCTCCACACAGATGTGGGTTCACTTCCTCTAAATTCAACCTTTCCAATTCCCAATCCCTTAGCGTAATTAGTACTTAAGTGTACAACCCAAACGGGTAGTAAGACGCGATACTAAATAATAATAATAATAATTCATTCAGTTCAGTCTCCAGTCTGCACGTTCTCAGTGACATTTATCGTGTTTCATCCGTCATTCGGCCATGGCCACGAGCTTAAAAGATGTTTCTATTCGAATTGATCTAAACGTTCAGAAATCTCCCTTCATCATGCAGAAAATGTATACAACTCTTTCTAACCCACTCCACGGTCTCTACGATATTTTTCCCCACGAAAAACTTGAATACAACTTTACTGAACCAGACGGCAAGGCGGACTGACGATACATAATCTGACAGGCCGATCTGTTTTGTGTATGATAGTGAGCCGTAGGCAGGTGAAACTGTCTTCAGTTAGGCCTGTCAATTCGACCCGAGGGTGAAACCGCACGTGTATGAGGGTGTCGCGTCCCATACACGTGCGTGCCCCACACGACAGCGGTGCGCGGAGCATGGTAGGCGAGGGAGCCCACACAATTAGAACAGCAGCCAAGTCTGGTGAGTGGCGTGCTTGGTACCGTTCGAGTTCTATATTCTGGGTGTGTTTTGTTGAAATGTTGTGTCTGTTTATTCTGTTTGTTGGATTATTATTATTATTATTATTATTATTATTATTATTATTAGCACCGCGTCTTACTACCGTGTGCCCAAAGATACGGGTACAAATAATATTCCATCTAGTGTAAAATAAGACTAAAATTTTTTTATATTCTTATATTGTATAGATATTTTTATGTTTTTACATCGGAAGAAATATTTTATTTAATTTTAACGATTTCTTGTATATACCAGATGTACCGAAATACGTAGGACTCACTTCAGTGATTGGCAGGAGACACAAAAATAATAAAAGAAAGCTCGTTTAAACATGTGTCTCATTTGACCTTGTTTCCGAATTACAGCCAAATGGTTCCACTAAACTGTTTGTATGCAATACTTTATTATATATATCGACCTATTTAATAGGTGTATTCTATTTTCTATCCCAAGCACCTGGTATTGTCGAAAGCGTGCAACATTCTACGACACGACGACTGTAGCCATTCAGGTTGAAGGTGGCCAATTTGAGCACCTCATGTAATGTTCAGCAGCTCCACATTACTGGAGTACAATAGTGACTATTAAGCTGCGGCGCCACAGCCACCGGACTGGACTTTACTTGACATGACTGGAGTCCAGTGTGATTTTCCATATAATGTTTCTTTATGGTCTAGGCGCCACTGCGACCAGACTCGACTGGACTTGACATAATCTGCCGACCGGAGTCAGGTCGTGTACGGTCCCAATTGGAAAACTAACTTGAGTCTGTTTCCCCCACCACTCGTAACAACACTATCTCCAGCACGTGAGCAGTTGTTTACATACTCTACGTCTAGCATGTTCATATTTAAAATTGTATTAAAAGTACAAATCTAAGGAACTCGTATTTACAATTCTATCTAGAGTGTATATATATATATTCTTTAAAAAAAATAAGCTCTCGAATAAAAAAACTCAATTTTTAAAACATTCTAATATTATTAAAACAGTTTTAAAATGTCTTTGGAAGAGCAACTTATAGAGACAGTCCAGTTCTCTTCTTTTTCGATAGCAATAATGCACAACAATTCAAAAAATCTTCATCTGAATCGGATTCAGAACTTAAATCCAATAACTTTTGACTGGAATTCATATTATGCTGAGAGAAATGCAGAATAAACTGAGATGTTTTAGACTACACAGTCAACTCAAGTCTGTTCGCTGTGGCGCATATCCGCATTAGTCCAGTCATGTCATGTCAAGTCCAGTCCGGTGGCTGTGGCGCCTTACCTTAACTCAGAAACAAAGTCAAGTGCGACACACGTTTATATGAACCGTTTTAATTGTTTTTGTGTCTTCTGTACAACTCCAAAGTGGGTCCCATATGTTACGGTACACTCTGTATGTATTGTAAAATGACAATTGTACACGACAATTAAGCTTGTAACTTTTGACATAGCGCGTCAATCCTCTACCACTAAGCTCAGGATGATTGTGAAAAGGGGATTATTCCGCCACAAACTTTCGTTTCAATTATATTGGGATTTTATTAGTATAATTTAAATTAGTCATTATTAACCTATTGTGTCTTACTACCCGCCCAGACTATTTTAAAGTAAGGATGAATAAAATACAATTTTATAGAAAATGCATCCATATTTATGTGGATGTAGGAAGCCATTCAAGAAAAACTACCATCACTACACCAAGAAGAGATTTGAACCACGCCCTCCCGGTCACTGGAAAATTATATTAGATCAGCTTGATTCCTTAGTCCACGTGCTCACCAACGTGAATTTAAATTCCTCTTTAAGAATAACTCAACGTATTTATTTCCACACCAAGTTTTTAATTACTATAACCAATATCTCTGAAAATCAACGTATCTTTCACGCTATCCATTTACCACAAAAAAAACCAAATTGGGTTTGTGAACCAATCCTTAATATTTCCCTTCAAGCCAGTTATATTTAGAACTTTTAAACATTGTTTGATGACAGACTGTACATCAGAGTATCTCCCCCTCCTAAGAAATACAGAACGAAGAAGCGACAAGTCTTATGTCTTTCCTCGGCTAAATTTAACATTTTACACCCTTCCAAAAGACAGAGGGGAAAACGCTCTCAGTACCACACGTCTTAAACCATCTCTCTCCCATTTAAAAAAATATATATATAAAAATAAAGAAACTAAAAGAAAAAAAGAGAACAGAAAGAATCTGTCTACATGTTCCTAGCTAGATGTGTATAGGAATCCTAAGGAGAAAAACATTGGGAACGTTTGGAAGATGGTGCAAGCCAAATTTAGATATTCTTTACTCCCCTCCATTTCTGTTCCAGTGCTTCTTGAAAACTTGATGGTTGAAACTGTTGAAAAAAAAAAAAAGAAAAAAGAAGACTGAAGAGAAGAGCTCGCTATCTATTCGTTGGTGTCTCTTGTAATATTAATAGCCTGTTCCTCAAGTAATCTACTTACCAGGGGTACCTTGGCACGCTGTTAGTAGCTTCATCTCTGCTTCTTGGGTTTCAAAGCACTTCGTTTAGGAGGAAGTGGGACATTATATAATGCTAGCTATTGACAGAACGATACATTTACCCTAGCGGTGGTGATAAATAAAAAAAAATTATAGCTTGATGAAAATAAACCTAAAAAAAAAGATATGTGAAGAGTGGTCATGTTTCAATTTGGTCGAAAAGGTGCACCCAAGATGGCGTAAACGGGGAATTTATTTGCCTCCCCCCCTCCCAACACACACACTTACCCCCCTCCCACGCGGACGATAACTTTACTTTACATAAATTACTTACAGTTTCCGGCCTGTGGCAGTTTTTTATTCAAGTCATATATTTTCCACCACCAGCTTTTTAGGCCTGTCGTAGTTTCATATGCCTTATAATCTGACCTAAGACTAGGACAGGCATAACATCCAGTCCCCGGTCGTTAATTCATCAATATGAAAGGGTAGACCCAAATTTCACCAATGATAATTATTTTTGGCTATGCTGGGAATCTAACCTGGTACTCTTAATTCAGTAGGCAGACACGCTACTGAATGAGCTAAGGTGTCGGATAGAACAGCTTTAAAAAAATAGATATATTAATCACAATTTTGACAAAGCACACTGAAGGTTTGTTTGATGTATAAGACACAATCCAGGATCATATATTGCTCTTTAATAGGTACACCATCACACATTAAAATTGCAACTATAGCTCAAATTTTAAAAGTACAGGGGAAATGGAGGGAATATACTATTTTAACTCAAATTGAACTCGTGCTGCTATCTATTAGACAAGCATGAAATCTTTATAATGTATTTTAAATTATGGTTAAGAGAGGTATCTATCATATTAAAAGAAATTAAACGTATTTGCTGAGATCTTTATGAGATTTAAGATATAATTATCGCTAACCTGGAAAATGTGTGTAATGTAACTCCCCCTCATCTCCCCCCCTCCCCCATTTTTACCTTGTACCCCTCAATTGATGAGATGTATCATATTTCCCCTCCCTCACCCTTTCTGCACCCTAAAAGTAAATTAATGGTTGCGGCAGATATTATTAATTTAAAGTATGAAAAAAACATTAATAAATCTTCTTTTAGCCAAAAAGGAATGTTTTTCGTTTGAGCCCTACAACAAATTATGGTTCAAAGCGTGATATTCTGGTAAGGCTCTACTCGCCATACAAATGTTTGGGGCAACGTTACCAGAGTATTGATTAGGGGATAGTAGTGATGATGATGTTAATAATAATAATAATAATAATAATAGTAATAATAATAATAATAATAATAATAATAATATAATTGTGTACAAAATAAAATTTGATATTTTTAATAAGAAAACTTTTGTATAGACCCTACTTTGATGGTCACGCGGATTAAACGTCAAACTCGTCTATTATTGTTAGCCGGTGTTGAATCGGTCATGGTTCGAATCTGTACTGAGGGTGTTTTATTTTTTCCTAAATAATCTCCTGACTTCCTTTCACGCTAATGTTGGTACATTTCCTCTAAAGTTTATCGTTCTCATCTGCCCACACAATTATCGAAGTTAAATGCGAATAGGCCAACAAAGTAATTGCGCCTATGCCAACCATATTCCTCTTCTTTTGAGCATGTATCAAGTGATTTCTAAATTAGGTATTTTCAAACCTTCTAATAATTAATATTTCTTTAATTTTTGGAGGTAAAAATTTTGAACGATACTTATATTTCAATAAATTTCTGTTACAATATAAAAAGAAAAATTAATATATAGTACACGTTTAAATTGTTTAAACAATAATGATTAAAACTTTAAGTTTGAAGTAAAAAAAAAATGTAATGTTCAAAAATAGATGTATGTAGGCCTAGCTGAGGCACATAACATGACTGTATTTTAATTAATTTATGATTAGAAATTATATAAATGGATATATTTATATATGTATCCGTGATAGATAAATTATTCAATTGATTGTGTTAATCCAATTAGCCAAAGTACAGAATTATATAAACTACTAAATACATAATTTTAGTAAATTACTTTGTTTGATAAGTAAATATTCAAATGTTTCTGAAAAAGACTATTTAAAACTATCACAAAAACAAATTTATGCTTGTAGACCAGTTAACAAAATTAATGTAGGCCTATTCATTAGTAGAAAGGTTAAAACCTATTTATAATATAAAATTATCAATTATTATAACAGAAGTAATCATTGCATTAATAGGCAGTAGATTCTCGGAAATTTGACACTTGATAACTCGACATTCCGTGTAACTCGACACACGCACGTGCACACAGTTGTTGGCGCCAGTCATCACAATCCAAGGTAATCCAACTGTATAACCTCTAAGTTTGTTTGTGTGGCTCGAGAGGGACAGATGTGCTGTGGTGTTTTTTTACAAGTACTGTGTTTGTTAGTTTTCCAATTCAGTAACGTGTTATTCGAATCAATACAATACTATATGTACAATCCTGTACCGCAATGTTGTATATTACACGTACATATGCACACCATTATATTAATACGTAGTATATTGTACTGAATGTATGTTACTGTTACTGTAACGTACAATACCACAGTACAGTAACACTGTACCTATAATATTCGATACTGTACTGTGATTCATCTTTGTTTAGTAAACATACATATTATGGAAGTTTATTCGTATAAATCGACATTTCAATAACTCGACACCATCTCAGTCCACATTAGGTCGAGTTTCCGAGCCAAGTAAAAGCGAAAATAATGTAAAAATAATACTAAAATACGTAAATATTTCAAATATTTATTAGTACAGTTTCAAACACATTTGGCCATCTAATATTTAGAGAGATTATTTATAAAGAGCCAAATGTTATTTTAAAGTGTTAGAAATATTTATTTGAAATATATTATTATTAATAATATAAATTACATATGAATATAAATTGCAAATAAAATAATGTATTAAAAGTATTACATGTTATCAACTCAACAAAAAAATGTCAATAATTAACAAAGATGTCCCATTGCTACTCTTTCCTCATTATTTAATTTATTTTTTAATTTAAGTGTATATGTCATCTTTATTCTAACCTTTTTTTAAATTATATAATTACATTATTTAATATTTTTAAAAAAGACGTATAACTTCAAAGGGTAGTAAGACACGATGCTAGAAAACAATATTTCTTGTAATAAAAACCACAAGGTTTTTTAAATAATTATGTTAAACGATTTTTTTTAATGTAAACGAATTGTGTATAGCATCGTCAAGGTATATGTATTTTGAGAACGTTGAAAATAAAAAAATAAAAAGCTGGGAAACGTCGCAGTCATTTGTTCTGTACAAAAACCCTTCCTGAAAACACTGCAGTGGTACAGTTAGCAGAAATAGTGACCATCTACTGGGACATTGTTATTAAAACAAACAAGAAGATCTTAGAAGAACATGGAAACTTTTCCTGTGTTAAGTTTATTTTAATTCCTTTAACGTGCAACACACCACGTCTTAATACCCATCAAAGCTATCCGCATGTTTGAAGTAGATTTAGATTAAATGTTCCCACTTTAGCGTGCAGGGAGATTAAAAAATCATTTATGAAACACTATCACGGTATATCAAGCATAGGTATACCTTACCGCCACCAACAAATCTGACCAGATGTGTGCCCACTGATTTGACTGATTTTATCATATATATGTATATATAAGCATTGCGTCTTACTACCCGTTTGTGTTATAAACATACGTACTAATTACACTAGTGAACTAGGGATGAGGAAATTTTAATTTGAAGGAGGCATACTCGTTTTGGCCAGGAGGAAGAGTGGAAAACTTTTTTGTAAAAATAACCCACAGTACACCCAACTGGGATTCGAATTCCAATCGCCCTGTCATTGGCAATGTAATCTAACATGAGAGTAACGCCTTATATCATGCAGCCTCCGAAGTGGGTTATATTATACCATAGGAACAAAAACAACTTCGGTGGCCGCACGGTCTAAGGCATCATCCTGACTAAAGACAAGATTGTTGATGATGGGGAGATCGTGGTTAAATCCCAGTCGGGTGTACTGAAGGTGGTGTGTCCCATACGGTTTTCCACTCTACATCCACTCAAATGCGGGTACACTTTGTCTAAATTCGACCTTTCTAATCCTTAACCCACTAGCTTAGTTAGCACATAGGCGTACAACCCGAACGGGTAGTAAGACGTGATGCTAGAAAATATATATAGGAACAATCCCCGTTTGTGGAAAATACCTTTAATACCACAGGGAATCGAACCCGGGACCTCTAAATTATTAGTCGAGAATGCTGACAACTAGATCAAGAGGCCGTTCAACTGATATTACACTATTTTTCATTCAATTGGTTACTACATTAAAAATCATGATTAGCTCTATCTTCATGTTATAAGTGTCAACAAACTTACGGGCGTATGAACCAAGAACACTAACATAATTTTGTTAGGTTATATAAAAGTTTTCTTTACGTTAAAAATATATATATATATATTTCAGCCAAACATAAAGCGAATCAGTCTAAGCACACATACTTGCTCTAACAAAAGAAATATCAAGAGAAATCACTTTTTTTCTCAGCTTTTTAAAATTATCAACTTTACTCTTATATTTCTGTTCTATAGAGGAAATTACAATCTTGCTTTTTATCTTAACAATGAACGAACACACCATTGTATTTCACTTTCTGAAAAATAGAAGAACATGCAGATTTATAAAATGTCAAGCACATCATCTACATTTTGGAAACACAAAACGATCAAAAAGGTAGCAATATACAGAATATTGATTTGTATGCAAATAAATTACACCTTTCGTCTAAAACAATATCGTGAAGTGTTGCTAGGGTAGCAGAGCTAGTTTAAATTGTATCTGTGAGATATTATCATCACTCAGTAAGACAGTCATTGGTCATACTGTCAAACCGAAATACATTTTCATCTGAGGTATGTGGAGCAGAGTCTATGTGTGATTGGTCAAATGGTAACAGCGGTGGCAGTAACATATCACGAGTACATATTTAAACATCTCTGCTCATCCTGGCAACACACTACGCCACATTACTAGTAATATATTATGTATAAAGATTGGTTTGAGACTTCAAGCTAATTACAAAAAGATAGATAAAATACGAAATATATTTTTAAAATTTCAAATGTTATTAAAATAACATGAAAAGTTGCGTACGCACGAGCGATGAGACGTCACTCACAATACACATAATTGCTTTTGACACGGTGGTCGGGTTTGAATCAATTTCGTGATTAGTTAAATTGTTTGTTTAATGTTTCCTATCCTCTACCCACATATATTCCTCTAAATTCTCCATCTTTACCAAATTTACTGTTATTTCATTATTATTATTATTATTATTATTATTATTATTATTATTATTATTATTATTATTAGTTCCACGTCTAACTACCCGTTCGGGCTATACGCACTTACGCTAATGTGTAATGGTAGGGTGATTGTGAGATGAAATGGAGGACCTACAGTTTAACGTGGAATCCGAACCACGGTGGAGGCCTGGCACTCCTCACCTTCACAAGTTGTAATTAATACACTTCTTGTCATAGGTGAAGGAAGGGTTTGGTAATCAGATAAATTTGTGCCGGGACCGAGGATTGAACTCCGGACCCCAGCACAGAAGTCCGACACCTTACCCCTAGACCACCAGGTCACCAATTATTTACTGTAGATATGTAGATAAACCAATACGGGGTTCAATCCTCGGTCCTAGCACAGATTTATCTGATTGCCAAACCCTTCCTTCACCTCTGACAAGACGTGTATTAATCAAAACTTGTGAATGTGGGGAATGCCAGGCCTCCACCGTGGTTCGGATTCCACGTTAAACTGTAGGTTCTCTATTTCATCTCACAATCACCCTACCATTGCACATTAGGGTAAGTGCGTACAAACGAACGGGTAGTAAGACGCGGTGCTAATAATAATAGTATTATAGAATACTTATATTTTGTAATAATTTCAACGTAAAAGAATGTGATCAATCAAAACTTGCATTTATTCGATAAAACAGTTGTTGAATCCAATCTTAGTTCAGGAATTAGGTTTACTAATTTAATCTGTCTATCTGTCTCACGAAGTACTGTGGAACAGTCTAGAGCCCAAGTTTTCCATGAACTCGTGACTAATTCTCCTTTCCTCTGCTCTCTTTAATGATGTAATCACTTTGCAACGATTCCTTTATTTGTCCTGTCCTTCCAACCTCCCCCCCCCCCTCCGCTCCCGACCATCACAGCGACTGTAACTAAACCTGTACGCCACGGTATTGTTTGATCAAGTTTTGCAACGTCATCTGGTCTGTGCGAAACTTCACATCAAACAGTTACATATTATTATTATTGTCAGTCAAGCCAAGAAGTTTATTTTAGAAGACATTCTTTGGTGCATTTATATTATACGTCGTACAACAATCAAATTTTCATAAAAAGGGCATTTTAGAAGATTCAATTGGAATTCAAATTCAGCTTGTGCTTCCAACTGTTAGAAAATCATGAAACCTTTATAATGTACTTTATATTATGGGTAAAAGAGGTATCTGTAATTTAAATTACTATTAAAAAAGTAATTACTGGGCTCTTATTGGACTCGGGATATTTAATTTGCTGACCTGGAAAATGTGGCATTGCTGTCGACATTGATAACGTTTTACTATTAAAGTTGGAATTTTCAGTGTTTGGACCTTAAATTTAACGCCTTGAACAGTGCTGTGATATCTGTAATCCATGACATGGTAAAAACATATGTTGATGATCACTGTGTTTGGTAGCAGTGAACTAGGAAGTTGTGTTTAAATGTAATGATTTATTTATTTATGATGTTTTGTAAAATAAATAATAGAGCAAACTACGCTAAGAGAACCTATAAAACTAAACTAATTTAGATTAGAAACATTACAAAATTTATATTATATTGCGCGTTTGGGCTAATTCATTCATAGCCTAGTTTATGAAAATATTAGCCAGTACTAATGTACCAATGTCCAGGGGACGACCGAATGCACTGATCGAACCTCCATTCCATGGAGACCCTTACTATGTCCCGATGAGATGAGACGATGGTGATAGTGAGTATAGGGTGTGGAATCAGTGGAAATATTTATACCTAACTTAAGCCTAGCTACAGTAGCCCCATGGCTTCTTTGGTGCTGACTGACAGCTGACAGCTCACAGCTCACAGCTCACAGCTTTGAAAAGTTACCAGACCAAATTATGTATCCCTACGCCGAACCATATGATCTGCAAAAACATGTGTTTAGCAGCTGTCACTTCTGACAGTCAAAATTTAGGTATATACCTAAATGTTGACTGTCAGAAATCAACTCTGAGCGGTCGATCAGCACCAAAGAAGCCATGGGGATACTGTAACCAAACCCTGGTGACCACTGGGGTGATTCCCCTTTCGAGAAAAATACCCAAGGTGCCTGCCGGGAATCGAAACTGGGACCCCTGGGCTCGTAGCCATGGGCACAGACCACTACACTACGGGCCCGGTTGCTCTTAGAGCTATTTTATACTTATTGCTGATATATACAAAAGTGACAACTTTATATCATGTTACTTGACGTTTTTCTAATATTTTTTTCTAGATATAAGATAAGATGCTGTTTTTGGAAACTGGACCATTTAAAAACAATGAATTTATGCACAGCATTCACGTTGATGTTGGGCTTCTTTTTTTTTCTCGTAGATGTAGCTTTACCAAAAACATTTCCGTAATAGTTTCATTCACAAATATGTCCTACAAATTTTTACGGGGAATTTAATTTGATTCTCCTTGTCAAAACATCAAAACATAGTTGCAGTAAGAATGCGTACAGAAAAAAATAATCAAACAATTTTTTTAAATATTTGAAAAGGCTGAATTTAAATTTTGTAAATTGTATATTTCCACCGTCCCTACACTAAAGTTTTAGTGTTGATGTTTATTTATATAATAGAAAGATTTATTTTTTTAGGTGGTAGAGAACTCGGGCTAAAAGCAGTGTTTTAGAAGCGTTTATATGAAAAACCTTTTTGACCAAAATGAATAAAATATTGCTCCAGTAGAAACAAATTAATTTTCTTCACATGGTGACCTCAACAGTTCTTCAATATGTCATAAACATTTTATAATGTTATATGAGTGAATAATGACACGGGACAGTTTATGGATAGCTCAGTGGTAAAGCATTAGCCTACGGGTTTGATTACCATGTCCAGGTGTCATTTTTCAGTTTTAAAATTTGATATTAGAATGTAATGAGATACTTTCTAAATGAAGAGAAAAGTTGGCATTTAATTCCAGAACATCCTTGAAAAATATTCAATTATTATTATTGGCACCGCGTTTTACTACCGTTCGGGTTATACACATTTAATCTAATGTGTAATGGTAGGGTGATTGTGAGATGAAATGGAGGACCTACAGTTTAACGTGGAATCCGAACCACGGTGGAGGCCTGGCATTCCACACATTCACAAGATGTCTTGTCAGAGGTGAAGGAAGGGTTTGGTAATCAGATAAATCTGTGCTAGGACCGAGGATTGAACCCCGTATTGGTTTATCTACATATCTACAGTAAATAATTGGTGACCTGGTGGTCTAGGGGTAAGGTGTCGGACTTCTGTGCTGGGGTCCGGAGTTCAATCCTCGGTCCCGGCACAAATTTATCTGATTACCAAACCCTTCCTTCACCTATGACAAGAAGTGTATTAATTACAACTTGTGAAGGTGAGGAGTGCCAGGCCTCCACCGTGGTTCGGATTCCACGTTAAACTGTAGGTCCTCCATTTCATCTCACAATCACCCTACCACTACACATTAGCGTAAGTGTGCCGGGACCGAGGATTGAACCCCGGACCCCCAGTACAGAAGTCCAACACCTTACCCCTAAGCCACCAGGTCACCATTAGATATTCAAGTACTGTTTAGAGCACCATGCTAAGAAAATCAAACTATGTGTTTTTACTGGAGTAATATTTTATTTATTTTGACCCAAAAAAAAAGTTTTGCTATAAAAACTGGAAGCACACTAGCCTTATCTCGCGCTCTTTACATTCCAACCTTAACAGTATGTCCTACAACAAGATATATTCGCAAGCAATAAGGGACGTGACCGATCCTTGTTTTAAGATGACAAACCGTTTCAACTTGTTCCACAGTAATTCCAGAGGTTCCCCGGATATCTTACAGGAACTTGACAGCTATTGTCCCTGAGAAACATTTTCACCGACCCACTTCTACCTTCTCTTCTTCTTCCTTCTCATACATCTCTATTGTTTGAACGGGCTATTGTCTCACAATTACAAACATTTAGCCCAAACTTCAAGGCTTAAACTCTCTTTACAATGTGAAAGGGATGGAGGGAGCAGAGAAGGGAGGGGTTGTTGGAAAACATAAGCTTTCATTTGTTTCTGTAGTCTCGCTCCGAGAAATGAAGGACTCTTTTTTATTTTTATAATTATTATTATTGTTATTGTCCTGGCTCGTTTCGCCATTGAATGGATTGAGGAGATTAAAAACAATACCAATTATTCTAAATTATTTCCCTTATATTCTAGGTTAAGATATTAGCTAACAAAAATGGTGTACTGTACCTGGTAGACGTTAGTCAAGATATTTCGGATCGACTTCTTGAAATAAGCAATCGGTTCTGGTACTAGAATCAAACATTTTAAGGTTCTGCCACTGATTCTGATTGGAGAAAAATTAAAAGTTCCTGTTCTTTTAGCTTCTTAAATAGATTCCAGTTCTGGTTATTTTAAATAGATTATAGTTTGGTAAAAAAAAATCATGAGAAAACTAAAAATCGAGTATTTCAAAAAAATAAAGTTAAATAAATACGGACATAAAATGTAATTATAGAAAAAAAAATTATACAAATTTATAACACTCGTGAACGTTAAATATATGTATATATATATTCCAATTTCCAGTTCTGGTTCTTAAGAAATTTATTTTTAGGGTTCCTATTACGGTTCTGGTTCCTTAAAAATAACTGTTAATCTCTGTTATCGCTTCTAGTTACAGTTCCGGTTAGGCTCCCTGGTTTATTAATCTTTAAAGTTATCTCTTGAGTGGAAATATCAAGTACAGTGTACGTGAGAGTAGCCCATTTATACACAAACTATTGTTTCACTAATCCGTGTCCACAACCCACCACAAACATTGACAGGAAATGGTACGTCTCTACACCACTACAAGCCCAGTTTATTTTCAGTTCGGTAATCAATGGCACGAATCAGAAAGGCCGCTTCTATTTATGGCACAAACCTAATATAAAATAGCCTAATCTAAACTATTTTTGAAATATTTTGATGAATATCTCTAGCTGTAATTTCACTGTACAATATATTTTCACCCACTTCAGTGGCCGCGTGGTCTAATGCAGCTATAACGTAATATTTAATTCTACGATGCGTTATTTTAAAATATGACTCACTCCAAAATAAAGACGAAAGATTCTAATAGGGCTCATTTTCCTTAACACCCCTATAATTTGAGTTTTATTAATATAAATAAATGTGTGAAAATTGGACATAAACTCATTTACAAGGATTTCTTAGTCATATTCTTGGAGTTATGATACTAGGCTTGGTGAAAAAGATCTATAGATACTGGCTTCCTCAAACAAATACAAAATATTTTGATGGGCTCATAACAGAAAAATATTAAGTAATTGGAGAACTAGCATCGAAATTTCCTTTTTCCCTTGATACAATAATTTTGAAAGCCCCCACCACTCCCACCACCCTCTTCTTTCTTATTAACATGGCAAAGTGTGGTTGTACATGATGGGCGAAAGTGAGTATAAGCTTAGACATAATTTAAAAGTAGTTCCAGAAAACGACATAGAAAAATGTATTTGAAGCCATGTGGCTTGACAGCAGTTGATACTTTGTCCCTGACAGAGGCGGCTGCTTTAATCACTAAACAAACTACGTAAAAAGTAGATGGTTTTCATTAACTTTTACCGATATACTGTATACTCCAGTTTAATTAAAAATTGACATATCTAGCAGCTTGAGAAATCTACTAGATCTGCTTTCACGTATTTACACTTCAACCCATGTAATATGCGGCTATCATTTTTGATATATATTATTAATAACTCTAAAATAACACTGATAATACAGTAAAATACTATTAATTGTATCTATAAAAAAAGTTTGTATTTTCTAAAAGGTGCTTTAAATACCCATTTATAAAAAAAAATCAAGGAACATCACATTCAGAGACCAAAGTTGCCAACTCAAGCTGGCATAAAACCCACCAACCGTTGAGTAACCTCCCCCACCCATGTTTTTGTGGTTGTATCGAGCATTCCAAGTCCAGTGTTTCGTGAGAATTCCTTCTAGAAGACTTGGAATATCGGTGAAATATCACTGGACCAAGATAAAATATACGGTGGGGGG
>CABEEJ010001333.1:88367-100227 GCA_901482245.1 Timema douglasi | reverse complement strand
AGAGGGGGGGGGGGGGGGGGGAGGTATCCAAGCAAGTTAGTTCTTTAAAACTCATCTTTCATTATTTCTTTAAATTTACTTAAACTTCGACACGTTAGCTCAAGGCCGTAGCAAAGTGGGGGATGGTGTGTTTTGGGTTCAACAACCCCCTCCCATCCCCCGAAAGTGAACAATAAAAAATTAATACAGCCTTATTTACGGTTCAAACAAAACAAGAAAGTACGAGTATAAAGGTATTTTATTATTATTATTATTATTATTATTATTATTATTATTATTATTATTATTATTATTATTATTAGCACCACGTCTTACTACCCGTTCGGGTTATACGCACTTACGCTAATGTGTAATTGTAGGGTGATTGTGAAATGAAATGGAGGACCTACAGTTTAACGTGGGATCCGAACCATGGTGGAGGCCTGGAATTCCCCACATTCACAAGATGTCTTGTCAGAGGTCAAGGAAGGGTTTGGTAATCAGATAAATCTTTGCCGCGACCAAGGAAAAGGTATTTTAACGTTAAGTACAGTTTTAAAAATTGTTTTTGATTGTGTTCATTGTTCAGGTAGCAAATCTGGGTAGACTATGACGAAATATTGACAAAGTATATGAGAATTAATGAATGTGAGGAGATCTGTGAAAGAGGATAATTAGTATTTTACAATAGGAAACAACAAAAACTTTCAACTTGAAACTACATTATTCGAATGGTAGTTCCGAGATAGCGTTGCAAATGAGTCGGCAAAGAAATAAGAATCAGAGAGCGGTGATAGGATAATTAGGAGGGAGAGGGGGCTAGAGCTATCCACCCCCAAACATCTTGCAGTTAGGTATATTATTCAACACATTTGATCAAGTTGGAAATACTTTTATTTGAAAAGCGTACAATTTTAGACCTAGGGGTGGGAAACTCGACTTTTTATTCAAACACACATTTTTAAAACTCACAATTGTATTGGAGGAAAATTAAATCATATATAAAATTATCCATGTTGGGTCAGTGGCGTCAGAACCGTATTTGGGTATGGGGGGAAGGGGGGAGAGAAGGCCAATCACAAAATAGGAATTTTGAGAGGATGTCCTCCCTACCCCGGCAAACGTTTGGCAATTAGATGCGGTCTTCGAATTTTTTGAAAATTATAATCCTCTAGAATCTATTCGGGATGGTCTTCCATTTTTGTCTTTTTTAATTTGATGCCTCTAAAAGAACGTTCATCTGATTTTTAAATTTTGATTGTATGCCTTTAAATTTATAAGTTACTTGGATATTTTTTAAATCTTTTCATATCCGGGAATATAAGAGGGGAGTAAAATAAAGATAGAGAGGGCAACAATTATGTTCAGGGTGCGATGCCCCCCTGAAACCTTACCCCCCTGATTCTGCCACCAATGAGTATGTCTGTATAAGTGCTCAATGTATATTTTAACATTTGAAGGGAGGAGGCGCTATGTAGCCTAAGTTCCTAGATATTAAACAAATCTAAAACACTTAATGTAGGTAATCCCTGTATTTAATGAACATAAATATTTACTCCAGAAAGCTTCTATAGGCATATAATATTTGTTTGTTTTTGTTTTTTTGTCTATAGTTGTTGGGGAATTATGCCTCCCAAACCTCCCCTGAAGTGTTGACCTGGCTGCAGCCTTGCTTTAGCTCCGTCGATACATTAGCGGTCCCGTGTTCGATTCTCAGTACTATCGATAAATTTATCACAGGTGAAATGTGCGTTTCTACTTTGACAGTGAAGAACTATCAGGGGCTGTCCCTGTCCTAAAATAAATAAGTTTTTAAGTTGTGTTCTGATTTAATAATTCAGAAACTTCACGTTATCCACCCCATATTATTTAATTAAAACTATAGCTTGCTTTAGTTTATTTTTATTTGTAGTATTTTAAATATACTCTGAACTTATCGATTATATACACGACTTACAATCTAACTTAATTAAATGACATACGAACAACCATAATCTCAGCCGTTTATTCATCACTGTAGAACCCAGTCCGAGAAGAAACCGACTCAAATGGCAAACTTATTAAGTATGGTTTACCGGTTACATTAAGGTCAAGGTTTGAATCCCTTCAAGATGAGCTGAAGTTATTTTATCCTAAATATTTTTCCACTCTCTCTCCACACAAATTATGTTATACTTCCTTATCTTAACCAATAATTTTTTCGGCCATGCCAAGAATATATTCTGGGACCCCTATCTCAAAAGGTATACACGTAATTGACTGAGCTATAATGTAAACCTCTACTTGATTAAGGATTTGCCAAAATATTTTGAATACATGCATGATAAAACATGTATAGTGACAATATTTATTTTGGCAAACATTGTTTGGATTTAATTTTACAAAGTAAAGTTTTATTGTGTGTCAGAGTGTAAAGTTTATTTTCTTTCCCACTTTGTGGGAAATTATCAAAGCTTTAAACCACATTATGGTTCAAAGAAGTGTAGTTTTTTTTTTTTTTGTTTGTTTGAAAACTTTGCAAGGCCTTGTTATCCTTTGTCATATTTTCTGCCAATCTGAGAGAGAAAAAAAAAGCTCTAAAATGTATTTAAAAGAAAGACTTACTTGTAATTAATTATACAACGATATTAACGAAAAGTTTTTAAAAAAAATTGGCTGGATATTTTGTGAAAATATTCCTCTTTTTGTTGAGAAATATATTTTTTAAGTAACTTATTAATTTAATTAAGTGTACCGTCGTTAAATCTAAATCTAAATCTAACACCAATTGACACGTGGTCAAAAGCGTTAGATTTGATTAGTTTGAATCATTACTGAAATTTCACGGTGGATTTGAGAAATTTTTTTCAGCACCACGTCTTACTATCCGTTCTGGCTATAAGCTACGAGTATGTACTGATTACGTTTATGGTTTTGGGGAGGCTGTATTTAGAAGAAGTGCACCCGTATTTGTTGGAGGGAGAGTGGAAAAACATTTTGAAAAAACCTCAATACATTTGATCGAGATTCAAACCTTTATCTCCTAGTCATCACCAGTCTAATCTACTGCAAGTGTAGCACGTTAGACCACGCGGCCATCGAAGCGGGTTTGAATTTGTTACCGAAGAATTATAACCTCCAACATGATCTCACAAAACAATGATTCAATGATTTGTCACATAGCATAGTTATTATAGTCTTATTAACCAGTCCCGTGGTGTGATGAGTGGTCAGTACACCTGACTACGAGCCTAGGGGTCCCGGCTTCGATTCCCAGCTGGTTTCCTGGATATTTTTCCCGAAAGGGGGACTACCTCAACGGTCACCAGGGTTTGGTTAGTTAAACTTAAGCAAGGTTTAAGATTTTCCACCGATTCCACACTCTCATTCTTTATATCACCATCATATCATCTCATCGGGACATGGAAAGAGCCTCTACGGAAAGGATGTACGATTAGTACATTCGGGCATCCCCTAGGCAACGGAACATTAGTACGTGCTAATCTTTCCACTACTTGGCTACAAATGTTGTAGCCCAGACGCGCAATATTATTATGTGTTTATTTCAATTAGTTTCTAAAAAGCCAGTTACACATAATTATTATGAAAATATCATTAGAATCGTTTATTAATACTTATCATCGATAAATAATCTATTATTAGTAAGAAAATAATAATTATTTCCAAATAGGTTGATATAAGTCACTTTCAATCATTGTTTTCAATTAAAAAAATATTATTATTATTATTAGCACCGCGTCTTACTACCCGTTCGGGTTATACGCACTTACGCTAATGTGTAATGGTAGGGTGATTGAGAGATGAAATGGAGGACCTACAGTTTAACGTGGAATCCGAACTACGGTGGAGGCCTGGCATTCCTCACATTCACAAGATGTCTTGTCAGAGGTGAAGGAAGGGTTTGGTAATCAAATAAATCTTTGCCGGGACTGAGGATTGAACCCCGGCCGCCAGCATAGAAGTCTGACACCTTACCCCTGGACCGCCAGGTCACCACGAAAAAAATATATATATATATTTTAGCTGTTAGTTACCAACACTCCTACGCTGAATAGACTATACAACATCAAAACATGATCTTTGATATGTCACACGTTCACATAAGTGGAAAATAGTGAATTACTCACACTTCCTTCATTGGGTCCATACATAAAAGAAGTCATACCATTCCCAAATAAGGCATAACGTACAAGAATAATCTTTGTATTATAAAAGATGTTATTACCATATCGAAATGACTTTTCCCTTCCACCCCCCCTCTTTTCCACCATCCCCCTGTCCCCTTTAATGATCATGTCTAGCTGGCCTCATAACGTATTCAACAGTGGCGCATGCTTTATCCCCCCCCCTCCTCCTTCATCGCCCCATCCTCCCCACCACTTTCGAAACTACAAAACCCTCGTTAACAAACCTTTTCCCCCTGGCCCCCTAGACTCCTTTAGGGAGAGAAAGGGGACTATGACAGGGGTGTCCAGATGAACTTCATTACAGATACTTTTTTTTATATCCTCTTCCTCAGGGTCTAGACAACAACTTAAATAAATAAATTATATTTATAATTAGAGAATGAGACATTTAAAAACAAGAGTAACCACAGATGTATACAAAAACCTTCCAGGATTATTATTTTAATTGGCAGTGGAGCCATCTAGAAAAATAAGAAGACAAAGAAAAACCTTATTTGACAAGAACAATATACAAAGTTGTTTCACATTGAAAAGTCTTTTTTTTTTTAAGTTTGTATTTAACATCGCATAGGACCCACATCAAGGGAAGGTTTGAACGTGTACAAAGGCGTCAGTCTAGTTTTGTCTAGTTTACCGGTATAGGAAGTTTAAGGTTCGAATCCTAGGTGGATGTTCTCAGGGTGTTTTTTTTTGCATTCTGCATGTTTTTACGCTATACCTTCTCGTGAATTAGGAGAAGTTATGAAAAACAAAAGTATACCTTCTTCAACCCTACTTTATTAGTGCAAGTATTCAGCAGTAGCGTGGCTTTGAATGTTGCAAGGGAAGCAGGCCTTGTTAAAACTATAAATCGTGATACGTTGTAGCCCACTTGTGTCCTATTTGACCAATCATACATCTGCTCAGCTATACACACCTCACACGTGAATATATTCCCCTCGATACCCGACTAACAAGTATCCTAATGAGGGGTGTAAGCAATTCACAGCTAGATTTAAACTAATACTTTCTTTTATTATTATTTAGCATCGCGTCTTACTACCCGTTCGGGTTATACGCTTTAAGTACAAACTACGCTAATGTATTAGGAATTGGGAAGATTGAATTAGAGGAAGTGAACCCGCATTTTCGTAGAGGAAGAGTGGAAAAACATTTAGGACCCTCACCCCAGTTCACCCGATCGAGATTCGAACCTCGATCTCCCCGTCCTCAGCAGTCAAGCTCAACACGACTAGCACGTTAGCCAACTACGCCACCGAGGCGGGTTTAAACTAATACTGTTTACCCTGGCAACATTTTAAGACACGCCACTGGTATTCAGAGATATGGACGGGTAGGAATATGCGGATAAAAGAGGTTAAAAACATCGCCGAGGACTTGCGTTATTATAGTGTTTGACTCTCTTATTATATATTACTCTCGTATAATTAACTCCGATCATATACATACCCTGGTAACTCCCATTCTACGTCACTAACTTTGATTACACCAACTTACATCTAATTAGTCTAAAGTCATAACTTTTAATCACATATAACAACATGTTTATACAAATACAGGTTGTTTGAAAAAAAGAAGAATCATAAGCCAATTATAGAACTGGTAAACAAACTCTTTTACAAAGTTACAAAATACCAATACCTGCTTCGGTGGCTGCATGGTCTAAGGTTTCACTCTCATAATAGACCAAACTGCAGATTATGAGTTTGATATCGGTCGGGTGTACTTAGAGTAATTTTCCTAAAATGTTTTCTACTCTCCATCAACGCAAATGATGATACACTTTCGCTAAATTCAACATTACTCACCCCTAACACAAGATTGTGATTATTACACGGGCATGTAAACTGAACGGGTAGTAAGACGCGGTGCTAAAAAAAGAATATATAAATACAACTCAATTTGGTTTTAGGTTGGCTATCTCAAGTGAACTCTGCAGAGGACGAATTGGTATAAGTAGTTTCCTAACACTACTAAAACAAGTAGTTCCAAAGAGCATGTAAAAATGCACGTAATATTTAAGAGTTTTTTCAAAAAAAACACTATCTTACCACTCGTTCGGGTTATACGCTTATGTACTAATCACGCTAATGGTTTAAGGTATTAGGAAGGCTATATTTTAATAAAGTGTACCCACATCTCCATCGATGGAGAGGGAAAAACTACGCTCAATACACCTGGCCGAGATTTGAACCTCGATCTCCCCACCATCGGCAATCTAGTCTACTGCGAGAGTAGCGTGTTAGACCATGCGGCCACCAAAACAGGTTTTTTCGAAGATGGATGACAAGACTTGTTTAGGAGTGATTTTTCTTCACACTTGATCTGAACTTCCATATATTACTGATCATTACTTGAACAGATACTCGTAATACATTTTGTATATATATATATATATTTCATGGTTATTAAGGATGTGACGCTCGAATTCTCGATTCCTTTGAATAATATGGTAGTCTAAAGACTCAAGATTTTTAAAAATCTAAAAAAGTATCTAGGATACTATTATGACCTTAACTTTATATAACAATGTCAAGTAATTAGTAAAAAGAATTATACAGACTTATGTTGTTGGGGAAATAAAACAATTCACAAAAAAAAAAAAAGGTGTATTAATATAGCTAATTTACTGAAAATGTCTTCTCTTTTTACGTTAATAACACGATATATATGACAAATAAAATAACATATTCACTGGCACTAATTTTATAAATTTACTTTAATTAAAATTGTAAATATTTTTTAAGATTTGAGGATCCGAACATTGATTGTGATTTGAAAGAAGATTTCAGATTCGGATTCGATATTAATTCGAGAAATAGAGGATTCGACTCATATTTAGTACAGTGCCTCTTATACTTATGTGTGTATTTATATGTATTTAATTATTATCATATATCAAGACTCTAGAAGAAAGGGACTTTAATAAAATAAAAACATATTTATTAATATAAACATAACCCCGTATAATGTTTTTAATTTATTATTAAAACTGGGCCTAATTCATAGGTATTTATATAGTTTATTATACGTGACATTTACAGCTCATATTATTATACGTTTATACATAATACATATTGTTTTATTAACTTTTATAACAGTCATAAAATGCCCTTTATATATAAATCTCTAACGTATACATATTTCTATCTCATATGTATTCTAAACTTACTGATTATGTCAGCACACGAGAATTTCTATGAGCGAGACCGAACGGGCATTCCAATTTTACCAGCAAAAGGTATTTTCACATACCTACCGGGGTTCTTTTACATACCACAATCGACATGGGACCAACGGCCTTACTTCTCCTCCGAAGGAAGCCGAGCTACTGATTTTCATCGCTCAAGAAAGATCCGTCAACCCCAGCCGGTTTTTGGCCCATGAATTATTATTATTATTATTATTATTATTATTATTATTAGCACCGCGTCTTACTACCCGTTCGTGGTTATACGCACTTACGCTAATGTGTAATGGTAGGGTGATTGTGAGATGAAATGGAGGACCTACAGTTTAACGTGGAATCCAAACCTAGGTGAAGGCCTGGCATTCCCCACATTCACAAGATGTATTGTCAGAGGTGAAGGAAGGGTTTGTTAATCAGATAAATCTATGCCGGGACCGAGGATTGAACCCCAGCCGCTAGCATAGAAGTCTGACACCTTACCCCTAGACCGCCAGGTCACCTTTGGCCCATGAACATCGGGTCCTGAGGCGAGCACTTTACCCCAAGACCACCGGGGTCAACTATACCCATTATATATATATTATATTACCTAGGTATCACTTTTGTTGAAGCTTAGATGTCTCACAGAACTACCTAGCTATGAGGACAGATCATTAGTTAATAAAAAAGGGACATAAATGGATTTCATGAAGAAAAAAAAAAGCTTCAGTCTAGTGAGAACTATTTGCGGGGGTCGACATATCGACTGTTCTCGATGTCATGGGCATCCCTATCCTAGATGTACTAACATCCGTCAACGAAATGACAATTTATCTATACTTTCTCCCTTTATTTTTCCTCTTTCCTTCATCGGTTTTTCTTTTTTTCTGTGTCTTCTTCAGTCTCCCTGCCCCTGTCTGTGTCTTCGTAGCTAGAGGACATTTTTAGCTCGAGCGAGTGTTTAGAATGGGAGGGGGAAAGACAGGGAGGGGGGAAGCTGACACGACCGGAACTGACAGACTTCGAACAGAATCCTTACTAAGGGCAAGGGAAGAAGGGCGATGAACTCGCTCTCTCTCGACATGCTGGAAGGGCGTCATTGTTCAGGTGTCGGCGTCGGCGTCGATAATGAAGTAGCTTCGTGGGTTGAAAGGTTACTTTGTCTCCGACTTGACTAAGTGCGGAGCTAAAGGTTTTTTTGTTTTGTTTTTTAAAAAAATACTTGGAAATATATTTCTTTCCGGAGAGATTAAATCACCCCCCCCCCCTCTTTCCAACTCTCTCTCTCTCCCATCACACCCTGCCTAACCCCCCAGTAATCGTGGCTGAGAGGGCCAAGGCGTTATTATCGTATTATATTATCTCGGCGCTGACAGGGAGTTTCGGGTTAGGACCCCGGTTGAGAGAGCTGAATAGGTTTTTTTCGATCAAAACTTAATATTTTAATGTATTTGGTCATATCGTAATTTTTATTATAGCTTGAAAGATAAGGAGAGTTAAATAGTAACTGATTTTTTACCAATGAATTTTTCTAAAATTTTCCAACGATTTTGTTCAAATTGCATATTTGTTAAACATTTTACACACTTAAACGCCCTCTGTATACTTGTTTTTTGAGAGAGATTTGACTTAAGGTTATTTTACTGATTATTGGTAATTGAAAATTTTGAAATTTTAAACGATTTGTTAAAATTGGATGTATTGGAAGTGCTTTATATAAAAAGTAAAGATACATAGACTTATGTGTCTTTTTTTATCATTCATTTATACAAAGGTAATTTACTGATAACTAATTTTATGACATTTGAAGATTTGGAAAATTACCTTTACGATTTTGTTCAGAATGGATATCTGAGGAGTTATTTGCTGTAAATTTTATTGCATACTGGTTTTTGAAATATAAAAAAATCATTAGAAAATTGTTTACTGTTTATTCTTTTAAAATTTTGAAATGTATACATGATAAAGTATATACGGATTTTTTGTACCAGTTATTAATTTTAAATTACACCAATTCAAATATGAACTTAGTCCGGATGTGTAGTAAGACTTGGAGGACAAATATGATCATATTATGTGTTTTATGTTTGTTTCCAGTCAATCGGTTAACAAGCACTAAAATAGAATGATTTTATTTTTTCTCAGAAAATTTGTCCTTCTTAAACATTTGTTTATACTCGACAGGCACATGGTGAGACATAGTTTTAAGTCAACAAGAATTTTAAGCGTTGAATTTATGTTTCCTTGTTTAAGAACAAAACACGTTTTTTTCTTACGACTCCAAAACAGACTAATTTACGGCTGTTCATCACCAGCCATTCACGAGTCCTTTACATATTTCAAACCGTGACATTCTGTACACAAACAGATGTGCTAAATACTGTCGGCCAACTTGCCAAGACAGCGCATGCGCAAACACCCAAACAAAGTATCCGTGCGAACGCAAACAAGATCTTGTCTCGTATGTTGGCTGTCCTGTAATACAGGTTTATTTGTATTTCCTATCTGTACGACAAATAAATGTAAATAACAGCCCAATTTATTTAATTTGTACCTGTTGTTAATAGCCTTGGTTTACTTATAAATGGAAACTTAAAATGGGATAATCATGTGAAACAAATATGTAAAAAAGTGTTCTTTGCCTTACACTCACTTAAGCGCCTGAAAAAATATCTACCAATGAATATTATTATTATTACTACCCGTTCGGTTTATACGCACCTACGCTAATGTGTAATGGTAGGGTGATTGTGAGACGAAATGGAGGACCTACAGTTTAACGTGGAATCCGAACCACTAAGATGTCTTGTCAGAGGTGAAGGAAGGGTTTGGTAATCAGATAAATCTTTGCCGGGACCGAGGATTGAACCCCGGACGCCCAGCATAGAAGTCTGACACCTTACCCCTCGACCACCAGGTCACCTACCAATGAATATTGAATCCACTCTTATCCGATCCCTTAACCTCCCGTTTTTCGACTATTGTGATGGAGTGACAGCTATCTTGCGGCAAGATAATAAAGACTACAAAACACGTGTGTTAGATTTATTTTTGACTTCCGGTCGCGTGATGTTATTTCCCCATACTATAAGAAACTAACTCAGCTAAGACGAACTCTACACTCGATGACCATCATAAAGAAACTATTGACTTCCAACTCCCCACAGTACCTTTCTTCAAGTATACGCTCACTCAAGTCTAATAATAATTTCAACACTCGATCACAAGAAAACTCAACTTTATTCATTCCTCTTCATAATTGCAATAATTACTCAATTCTTTCACTGTTTCCGCTTCTAGTTCATTGAATGCCCTAACCAATTTTATAAAGAAATTATAATTGAATTGGTTCAAGCGAAAAGTCGCAAATAATCTGCGTATGGAAGTTTATTCACGAGATTGAGAAATGTGAGTCGTAATCACACCTTCTTGTGTGTGTGTGAATTATTTATGTTCGTTAATTTGGTCTATGGTCACCATGTTTGTGTTCTGATTCTTATATTACGTAATCCATGTGTAGTTTAGCTCTTTCTAGTTTTTCTATTTCATTATTTGTGTGTTTTTATATCCATCATTCTGTTAAACTTATTATTATTATCGCGTCTTACTACCCGTTTAGGTTATAAGCACTTACGCTAATGTGTAATGGTAGTGTGAATGTGAGATGAAATGGAGGACCTACAGTTTAACGTGGGATCCAAACCATGGTTGAGGCCTGGTATTCCCCACATTCACAATTTGTGATTAATAAACTTCTTGTCAGAGGTGAAGGAAGAGTTTGGTAATCAGATAAATCTGTGTCGGGACCGAGGATTGAAACCCGGACCCTCAGCAAAGAAGTCCGACACCTTACCCCTCGACCACCAGGTCACCTTGTTAAACCTAATTTTAATTGTATTGGTTAAGTGTAAGAAAAGGCGCCAGCCTTAACTTTGCCATTAAAGTCGATTATTATTATAAATATATAAGTTAAATAGACCTACGTATGTTATTATATATAGCTATACATACATGCATGTGTGTGTGTGTGTGTGTATGTCTACAGTAGAAGACAACTAAACTACAGAACGAATGGAAAGATTGCAGTAGATTAATATTTCTTTACAACATAGCTAAAAACATTAAATCAAAATGAATAAAATACATTTCGATTACAAGTATGTGTTGTAACATTTAACGTGACTAGATTCAATTAGTCTATGTGATATAAAGAAATTATTTATTTAAAAAAAACTACGGTAAACAAAATAAATCAATTAACAAAGGACAAATACGATAAAGTACTTGCCAAGCTATGTCACGGTCGTAGCCATCCAGTTCTCAATGACCTTAGGTGAGGAGGTATTTTTTTATACATAAAAAGAACGGTAATTTCAGGTGAAACGAGAATTGTTCTTTAACACGAACTTGACGCAGAGGAGGCGGAACCAACCAGAGCGAATCTGTTTCATTTGTTCATGATCTCACACCTAGTTCATGTCATTTATTAGTAGTAGTATTTTTTCTATCTTAATCTTAAGATCGG
>CABEEJ010001333.1:54422-88341 GCA_901482245.1 Timema douglasi | reverse complement strand
GGGGGGGGAGTTTATTACACGAATAGGTTTAGAAAAGTAAAAAAAAACGCATCAGTAGACATTCGAACTAAATTTCAGTTTCTTCTAGTCTGGTTTTTAGTTGAGGGAAGGTTGGGTTTCGAATACCGGCCAGGTGTTTTGTTGTTTTTTTTCTCTTATAAATGGCTTTTAACTATTGCATCGTGTAAATACATTTAGTAAAATACGTCCTCAGTATGTCCAGCCAAGATTTGGACCCCGACCTCCTCGTAAATCGTAAACCAAATAGGTATAATTTATTTTCAAACTGCATGCCTACAGGTGAGAGTAGTTTGTTAAATCAAATTTAGAAAAAAAAAATCGCTTCCATTGTTACATGACTTAAAAAGGTGACCTGGCGGTCTAGGGGTAGGGTGTCAGACTTCTATACTGGCGGCCGGGGTTCAATCCTTGGTCCCGGCACAGATTTATCTGATTACCAAACTCTTCCTTCACCTCTGACAAGACATCTTGTGAATGTGGGGAATACCAGGCCTCCACCGTGGTTCGGATTCCACGTTAAACTGTAAGTCCTCCATTTCATCTCACAATCACCCTACCATTACACATTAGAGTAAAAGCATATAACCCGAATGGGTAGTAGGACGCGGTGCTAATAATAATAATAATAATAATACATGACTTATGACAGAGATTTACAACGCTTTTAAACTCACGGCACAAGTTAAAGCACTAACACTGACAAGACATACCACCCGTTTTTAAGAATATATTTTATCATTTAAAAAAAAACTAGTATCAAGATTGTTTTTAAAAGTACAGTAACTAAGGTTCAAATGATGATGTCATTATAAAATAATGTTGATTGTGGATTTAAAAATATCCCTTTTCATCCAGATTTTTTTTTTTTTTCCGCATCTTTGTAAGCTTCCCCCAAATTCCCACGGCACACTGGTTGAAAAACGCCACTCTTGCGATAGACTGGATTGCCGAATGTGGGACTATTGGGTCTTAAATCTCTGGCGGGTGTACTGTGGGAGTTTTTTTCATAAATTATTTCCCATTCTCTATCCACGCAATTGTGGGCACATCTCTAGAGTATACCTTCCTCGTCCCTACAAAATTAGGGTAACATATATGAATATGTATGCATATATCTCGAACGAGTAGAAACGTGTTGAAAATAATAGTAATAATAATAATAATACTTATAATTATTATTTTTATTATTATTATTACTTTCAATTATTATTAGAAAATACATTATATAGTATGTTGTACTTAAATGGCTGCTTGTTAAAAGAATAATGTGTTTGTTTAAGGTAAAAAAACTAATCACCTAATTTTAATATCAATGTATTTATTAAGAAACCTCTTCTCAACAACAACAACACAAAACTATTATTCTAGCGACGCCACTGACCACTCCACTAAATGTTAGGTTGGCCCGCTAAGCTTTGTTTGTCTGTTGTTTTTGTAATATGGCTAGGTTTATTATAGCTTATTTCAGCAGTAGGCCTACCTTCAACAAATTCTGCAAGCCTTATGAACAAAATCGATTTTCTCTTTATTTAGAAAGTTTTGACCAAATTCCAGGAAACCCTTGACAGATATTCAAGATCTGTTGATATTAGCATGTCCAGAAAACTAAACTCTTATGTTGCTACTGGAGAAATATTTGATTTATTTTGGCAAAAAAAAATTCTATTCTATTATAAGAAATGTAAAAATACTTTCAATTCCTTCGGCCGAACCTTGAGGCGGGAATGAAGTGGACGCTAGGAAAAGTCAGTGTTTTTTGCAATTCTATGCCATTTTTTTTCGAAGGAAATCAAATATTTCTCCAGTAGAAACATATACGAGTAGTTTAACTTTATTCTCATTGTGACCTCAACATTTCTTTTATATCTGTAAAGAGTGTCTTGGAATTTAATGACAACTTTTTCTATTCATTTAAAAAGTTTCTCATCTAAATCCATTAAGTCCACGACAATATTAAACAACTGTTTATATAATCACGTGAAGAAAACTAAACTATATTATTAGTATAAGAAACGCATCTAGTTGTCAAAAACTAGAGAAATTGATAAGTAACTATAGCCACAAAAATTCAATTAAACAAGATAATATTAGGTGATAGAGTGACATAATTTTTTATTTAAATTAAACGTCAAAGCTTAATTCATTAAAGTTAATTCCGTTACAGAATATTTATAATAATAGATATGTATACTAAATTTATGAGAAGTCAATGTACGGGTATTATAAATTTGCTAAGAATTGAATTAATTTAAAGTAGGAGAATATCACTAAAATGAATTAAACTATATGTTTCAACTGAAGCAATATTTTATTTATTTTGGGCAAAAGTTTTTGGTATATAAACTGAAAACTAAGATAGACCATTTTGTAGTGAACAATTAAATGTTGCATTCATATTATCAACTGCACTATAAAAATGAGAAAGAGAGGATGATAAATAAATTTTGAAATCATTGACATATATATTATAGAATCAAATAGCTGAAGCTATCATTTATGCTTTTTTTGTGAGAAATTCTACATCTAGATATCACATTCTGAAAATTGAAATTGACACCTGGACACGGGAATCGAACCCGGGACTTTTGGCTTAGTACGCCAATGTTCTTACCACTGAGCTATCCAGGTATCGTCCCGTACCCACGGTCATTCTTCACTCATATTTTAAGACAAAGTCTATGATGGACATGTGGAAATTGTCGGCTACAAATGTGTGGTTTTATTAAGATCACTAGCTTCTTGTGAATGTGAGGAATGCCAGGTCTCCACCGTGGTTCGGATTCCACGTTAAACTGTAGGTCCTCTATTTCATCTTACAATCACCCTACCATTACACATTAGCGTAAGTGCGTATAACCCGAACGGGTAGTAAGACGCGGTGATAATAATAATAATAATAATAATAATAATAATATCACTAGCTATCATATAACGCAGACATCTTCGACTCGGTAGTTGGCTTATTGCAGCCACTTGTGCAATTATTATAACTGCGCCGAGGCCCCTATACCGCCTAGTAGAGATCACTTTGGATTGAACCTTTCGACTCACGGGGCTCCTTGAAAATATCGTCGCGGAACACTCGTCTAGAGGGGATACGGCCTTGGTAGCGTCGCACAACCGTCCGCTCGACCGAGTGCATGAACCAAGTGTCCGGACATGCGGTTCCTCTCGTACTGAGCAGGATTATTATCACGGCGACAAGTCATCAGTAAGGTAAAAACTAACCTGTCTCACGACGGTCTAGCTGCGGCTACTTGATTCTTAAATACGCGATACCTTACAATTATAATAATTGTACAAGTGGCAGCAATGAGCTAACTACCGAGAATCAAAGATGGCTGCGTTATCTGATAGTTCGTGATCTTTTTCTAAACCACTAGGTTAAAGAAGCATTGTGATCATAAAACAAACTTAACTAAAGATTTTGATAAATTTCTTCCTTTCATGGCCCTCTGAAACGAAAAAAGTAGTTTTTGCATTGCCGTTTGGCTGTTTGTATCTCTGGCTAAACTAGATGCCATTTTACCTACCGGGCTAGTACTTGGTATCTAAGGCTTTCATTAGGTTCCCCTGGGAAATTTTGGAATTACATACCTAACGCTAAAATTAACGGTATATTACTGAAGGGGAAAAAAGGGGGGAAAAAAACTATTTTCTCAAATCCGCTCTAACGATTTTGATTAAATTTTGTATTCAGGAACTGATTTACATTACAAACAAAATGGTGGTTCTCATTTTCCCATTAAAATGACTTTAATGGTATCTTACATAAGCGGAAATTTCCAATTTTGATACTAGCTTTGCCAATATTTGAGATCAGAAATAACTTATCACTGTAAAAGTGTAGTATTATTAAGAAGAAAAGTATTTTAATTTAAATATATTTTTATAAGACCAATACATTCTGAGGTAGAACCAAATATATAATTATTAGGGTATTTGAAGTGTGGAATGGATAGTTATACTCTTTGGTAGACAGAGATGTTCCTCTTTTCTAAATGTTTCTGTAACAGTGTGTATTATTTTATCATATTATCTTTGGTTAAATGTTTTTGCAGCAATGTGTATTATTTTGTTTCACAAATCTTACGAGTTTGAGGACAAAATATAGAAAGTCTGTGTGGTGCAACGTATTATTTATTTCTGTGTCTTGCCCTTTCTTATTTTTTTTTGGCGGGTGTACACAGACTATGTAGCTTTAAGTGATGACACACCACACATGACATTCCTGAGGGAAGTCGTGTCAATAAACACACACACACACACACACAGGACGTCACTAACTGAGCTAAACTAGGGAATATCTCGCTCTTTGTGGGGGAGAGGCGGACTATCGACGGAAATAGGTATGACAAATAGGGACAGAGCGCAACTTTTAATAGTCCGGCCAGTAATACGAGGTTATCATTCCTTCCCCTACCCCCGTATCCTCATTCACTCCCTCTCCTTTTCCGTAGCATATTTATTATTTTAATGGTTTTATTTTATGTTTAACAAATATCAAAATTTAAGGCAAGGTCCAATTTTCATAAGACGACCCCTTATCCGTCAGATAATAATACCCTTCCTGAGAAAATTGAACTCAAAAGACATTTCTTTAAACACTTCAAGATGTTAAAATATTACCCAATTAGAGCTCATGTTTTATAAACAAATATCTTCGGGCCCTTTACCTGTTTTTAAATTACTACGTTTAACACAAGAGTTATTATCAGCTTAGTTGTTTTTATCACCGTGTCTTACTACCTGTTCGGGTTGTACTTATATTATGATAATTACTCCTAATTGGGTAGGGATGAGGATGAAAGCATTTTAGAGGTAGTATACCCGCATTTGCGTAGAAGTATAGTGGGAAACTATTTAGGGTAAACCCCCTTCAGTAGGCACGACCGGGATTCGAACCCCAGTCTCCCTGCCATTATCAGGCGAGTCTAACATGATAGGGATGGCTTAGACCATTCAGTCACTAAAGCTGGTATCAGCTTAATTTAATTTGATTTAATTTAATGAAGATGGCAATTTAAAGAAAATGTGCATGCACTTAAGAGAAAACGTGAAAATTCAATAGGCTTATAGTAATGACCTGGCGGTCTAGGGGCAAGGTGTCAGACGTCTGTGTTGGCGGCCGGGGTTCAATCCTCGGTCCCAGCACAGATTTGTCTGATTACCAAACCCTTCCTTCACCTATGACAAGACATCTTGTGAATGTGGGTAATGCCAGGCCTCCACCGTGGTTCGGATTCCACGTTAAACTGTAGGTCCTCCATTTCATCTCACAATCACCCTACCATTACACATTAGCGTAAGTGCGTATAACCCGAACGGGTAGTAAGACGCGGTGCTGCTAATAATAATAATAATAATAATAATAGTAATAATAGGCTTATAACCTGAATGAGTAGTGAGAAGTGGTGACAAAAAAAAAATTGAATAATGATCACAGAAACTAAGTATACAATCTCCCGCCCTGTCATTAAATATCCCAAACTAAATTATTTTTTTAAGTTTACAATAAATAGTGACTGGAAAGTTTGAAACAATTCTGTCGCTAGCAGAGACTGTCTATAATTGTTTTCTTTTTTTTTACTTCCAAAAAAGATCACCCACAAGGTAAAATACGAACAAATCCAATAGAAGAATAAAGAAAAAAGTGTTTTCAGCTGTGACACGGATTTGGTATCTTTCTTTTCCCCTCTAGTCGCGTCCTACTATCCGTTCTAACTTTAAGAATTTGAATTACACTTATGTGGAAGGTATCAGGTATATTTTAGTGGGAAAATACTCATATTTTCTTGGAATAGTATTGAGAAACCATTTAGTAATAACCACCTTCAGTACACCCAGTCGGGATTCGAATTTCGTCCTCAGTATCACCAACAAGCCAAACGAATTGAGCCTGACAAATATTCCACGGGCCCACCAACGCGTGTTTGATTGCAATTAGTTAATAATTTGAAAACCCCTGCAGTAGTTTGAGCTCATTGGACAAATCGAAAAATAATTACTGTATTTAATTATTATAACTAGAACCCCGTAAAAATTGTTTTATTTTTAGTTAGATTTCGTTTTTTAAATCTCACTTTTCAGTGTTATTTTGTGTTTATTCAAAATTACATGTTAACTGAGGTGTATAAGTATTATTTACATATTGAGGCAATGAATACAAAATTAAAATTTATTATTGAAACCTTATATATTTTCTTTAAAATTCTTTGTTAAGTTTGTCTGCATATTTCACAATTTTGTAGCCTAAAGTTAGCTTAAACTACAACAAAATACTAATCAAATTACAGCATGGTCAAAATTTATGCTTAATTTCTTCATAATTTCGTGTTTATTTCAAGTTTAAAAAAAAAATTTAAAGCGGTGTTATTTCATTTTGTAGTAGAATTTCGTGTAACAAGACGATTTTGTTTTATTTCGCTTTTCAAAAACATTGTAAATCATATCTAAAAACTATCAAAGGAAAAGTACTTTATTCCATCTTTGTCTGGCATTTTTCAATTTATCGCGTATCACCATTTTTACGGGCCTCTAATTAGTAGAACACGTCTTACTGAATACTCAAAGAGCTCAAAAATAATGACCATACTTAGTTTGAATTTTCTATTTTGTTAAAAGTACCAATAAAAATAAATTAGAAATAAAAAAGTGTATTGCTTGCAGCTGCATGTACACATAACTTCTTGACAAAAAAAATAGATTACTAATCAAAGTAACATTAGTTTGACTCAAATTTGCGCCTAATATGTGAGTAATTATATTAATGGATGAGTCGATATTTCTCTTCGGAACGTTATGTTTTGGTATTTTGGTTTTTAACTTCGTCCTTGAATTTGATTTAGTTCAAATCCCGTACGGTTGACTGGGGATGGTTTCAACATAATTATTTTCACTGTGATTTTTCTTAAATCTCTTCAGGCAAGTGTTGGTGCATTTCCTATTCATTAACATCCTAATCTTTAGGCCCACTTGGAAACACTTTTCTCGAACTTGTTTCTTTATGTTTCTAAAATGTTTCCTTCTGCTCACAATTATAGGAAACTATTGGCAAATTAGGAAACAATTATTGTTGTCACATTGCTTTCAAACAGTTAAAAATTGTTTTGCTTCCATACTTCAATGACCAAACATTATTCTTCATACAATTAGTTTTTTTAATCTCAAATAATTCTTATGTTCTCTACGAAACTGCACACGAAGGGTATTTAAACTTATTTTTAACCTCATTAGCACTAACTGAGAACTTTTCATAGATTTAATTTGAAACATTTCATTTTATGACGCAGTTTTTGTAGTTTTTATGTGTCACATCCCACTAAAATATATTGGAATGAAATATTTTCATCAGTCCAAGAGTTTTTTAAGTTGTTCAAGACAAGAAATAAACAGAAAAATAAATATATATTGTTCTCTGAATGGACATAAGAATCAAATTGGTCCCCAATTCTTTTTGTCGACAATACGTACAGACACGCGTATTTTATGTTTATTCTAGCGCAGCGTTTTACTACCCATTCGGGCAAAACACTTATGCACTAATTACGCTAATGATTATTATTATTAGTATTAGCACCGCGTATTACTACCCGTTCGGGCTATACGCACTAACGCTAGTGCGTAATGGTAGGGTGATTGTGGAGGACCCACAGTTTAACGTGGAATCTGAACCACGGTGGAGGCCTGGCATTCCACACATTCAAAAGTTGTGATTAATACACGTCTTGTCAGAGGTGAAGGAAGGGTTTGGCACTCTGCTAAATTACACTATTGATTTTAGGGATAAGAAAGGTTATATTTATAGTAAGTGTACCTGCATTTTCGTGGAGGGGAAGTGACACCCAATTTTGGAAATAAACTCAGTACACCAGATTGAGATCTGAACCTCGGTATCCCCATCATCAGCTGTCTGCTCTATTGCGAAAGTGGCGCATTTTACCATGCAGGTGACCTGGCGGTCTAGGGGTAAGGTGTCAGACTTCTGTGCTGGCGGCCTGGGTTCAATACTCGGTCCCGGCATAGATTTATCTGATTACCAAACCCTTCCTTCACCTCTGACAAGACATCTTGTGAATTTGTGGAATGCTAGGCCTCCACCGTGGTTCGGATTCCACGTTAAACTGTAGGTCCTCCATTTCATCTTACAATCACCCTGCCATAACACATTAGCGTAAGTGCGTATAACCCGAACGGGTAGTAAGACGCGGTGCTAATAATAATAATAATTTACCATGCAGCCACCATAGATGCAAATTTTGTTTCTTGTAACTCTTTTTAAATGGATTACAAAAAACATTTGTTTCTTCCTTGCACAAAAATGCCCATGTTTTCTTAGTGTTTATTAATCATTATATAAACAATTTGAGAAACACTTAAAAAAAACATGTTGGGAACAACAGCAAAATCATTTTCAAATGTTTCTAAACGAAGTTTCTAGAAAATCTTTCCAAGTGCTTACTAGGCTTTGTTAATAACCCTCGTGTTAAAAGTACCGATGAAATCAACTTGGAATAATAGTACTTATTAAAGATATGAATTCTGTGTTATGATCAACTTTACTCTCCCATCTAAGTAATGTACTGAAGTTTATCAAAGATGTTTATAGAATTCAATGTAAATTATTATTTTGAATAAAGATAATAAGAAAGATTTTTAATGTGATAATAAACTTTAATGGATGATCAAAGAAGATTGATTGAAGTGGGAATTGTCAATTTAACATTAACTTAACAGTTGTATTAAAAAACTGATGTTGAATGTAAATTATTATATAGAAAGAGACATTAAATAAAAATAAGTTTAAAAAATGTCATCGATTAACATATAAGATAACAAACATTAAAAAAACCACATTAAAATGTGAGTCATTAGACAAGTGAACATGTATTACATTAAAATTATATAATTTATCCAGACTGTATCAAAAGGTTGTTCATGACTGGAATGATGTTAAATTTTTAAGTTGTACAATTGAAGCAGTAAATAGAATAAGTTGAATTGGAAAATTGACAATATTGAATAGTTGAAATTAAATTTTTTTTAAGATTATATTATTGAATTCTAATGTTAATTTTGATAAATAAATTGTAGCCTTAAAGCTACAGGCTTTACCATAATATGTGGCCTCATTTCACCTGGTTTTCGAGTTATAGTCATGTTCGTATGCCAGCAATGTGGAACTACTTAACATTATAAGAAGGTTTCGGGTTAAATTCCCGTGTTCAGGTGTCATTTTTCGATTTAAATAACATTATAGAAAATTCTCAAAATAATCACCTTCGGCCTGAATAAAATCCTGCATTCATCACGTCGTAGAATGCCGCATACTTTGAAAATACATTGCATTACAATACTTGCATTCAGGCTGAAAGTGGCCTATCAATCCAATCAATCAAAATTTCACCCGTGCGGAAAGGTTTGTCAGGACGGTGATGTTAGCCATATTCAGTGAGGAATATTTTTCCTTAATATGCCCGATCAATCCCCGTCTACGAATTTTAACAACCCCTGTTCCCGTCCAGCGCAATTCATCGCGTCAGTCTGAGTTTGTTATATTATGGAAGCTCTGACGTTTTTTCTCCCTCGTTACAATATTAGAGCAGTGAGCTCATAGTTTATGTTCTCGTCAAGCTCCCCAGTGAAAAAATGCATGAGATTCATCTTCCCCCTCCTTTTTTTTATCCTCTTCCTAAAGGTCTTCGTGATTCTTCCATGACTTTTAGAACTGGGACTTTTTTTTTTACCAACGGCGTGTTGAGGAGTGTTGCCAGGGTAATCAGAGGTTGTTCAGATTGTACCTGTGAAATGTTCTCACCCACTAAGTATCCATTTTACCAATCGTACTTAATTTATTTTAATTATCAAATAGTAACCTGCAAACGGGAATCAAACCTGGAACATTTGGCTTTGCTTACCAATGAACCAGCCTGGTTCTCCTCGTATTCGGGGACACCTTTTTCACTCATTGGATAGGTAGACTCGTAATGTCAAATAGTTAAAGATGTCCCAAGATACAAAAGGACACAAAATGGCTCTGTGGTAGAGAGAGTATCTACTCGCAAAATTGAAGTTCTCGGGCTCGATTCTCAAATCTAGGTTGCCATTTTTCACTCATTTGAACTATTCAACTATCGGGAATGTTCCAGTGGTCAACCCATACTTGCCATTAGTAATAGGCTCTACATATGATCTAAATATTTTTTATATCCGCGTCTTACTACCTGTTCAACCTATAAGCCAATATGATATTTATTAATATAATGCGTTAGGGATGAGGAAGGAAGCATTTTAGAGGTAATCTTTGACCCGAACATGATTTGAACCCCGATTCCCCAATCATCAGCATGCCAATTTAACAAGATTTATTATTATTATTATTATTTAGCACCGCGTCTTACTACCCGTTCGGGTTATACGCTTTAAGTACTAATTACGCTAATTGATTGGAAATTGGGAAGGTTGAATTAGAGGAAGTGAACCCGCATTTGCGTGGAGGGAGAGTGGAAAACCATTAAGGAAAAACAACCCCCAGTTCACCCGACCGAGATTCGAACCTAGATCTCCCCGTCCTCGGTGGTCGAGCTCAACACGACTAGCGCGTTAGCCAAATACGCCACAGGGGCGGGTATCTAACAAGAGAGTGACGCCTTAGACCGTTCGGTCCATGAAGAGGGTATTTAAAGAATCACATAATATTTTCTCCTCACACCTCACATGGGAAATGTATGTTCGATGATACCCGACCAACGAGCGCACGAAGAGAACATTTATCTGGTACACTCTGTCCACCCTGTGCAAGGTAAAATACGAGTGAAGAATTACTCTGGGTACGGGACGATTCCTGGATAGCTTAGTGGTAAGAGCATTGGCGTACTAATACAAAGGTCCCGGGTTAGATTCCCGTGTCCAGTTGTCATTTTTCAATTTTCAGAATCTGATATATAGATGGAATAATCCCCACTAAAATTATAAACAATAATGTTGACTATTTGGTTCTTAAAAATGCAAAGTAAGCTTGCTACTTTTCATGATAAATGAAGGGCACATTATTAAACTAACACTGCATACCCTGGAAACAAGTCACGCCAATAACATTAACTACGTCACCGGTCTAGCTCAGCGATGGTGCAGCGTTAAAATATTCCTTTATTTTTTTAAATAAGATTTTTTCTATAAAAATATAAAAGTTCTTTACTATTCAGATGATAAAAAACGCATCCATGGCTGAATATTACTTTTCTGTGCTCCCTTTATTTGAATATCTAACTAGAGTTTTTATATATATATATATATATCTTTGGGCAGTTTCAAAACCAGCTATTATTCAAAGCTTAGCGAGATTAAATCTCGTTACTTATAATATTTATAAGATTTCCTTAACATTTCTGAATACACACACTCACGAATCCTTTTTTTTTAAATTAATAAACCTCAATTATTCCATGTGAATTTAAATATGAAAGCGGTGTGTGTGCTTTTTTTTCTGTTCCAAAATGAAACTAGGGCAAGGGACCTCCTGTAATGTTGTGTGGTTAGTTGAGCCTCTTAGATTAAGTGCGATTACATCAGGGGGAGGTGTTAGGATGTACGGCTGCAGTCACCATTGTGCTGAGGGTTGATTTATGATGGAGGTGGGTTTACTCCATGTATACCGAGAATAGACTGTTTATCAAAAAGGGTTTACGTGGTCTACGGTGGAATTGATAAATTCTACTGTAATGGACTTACCTGGGGGTTTGCGGAGTTGATGTATCGGAGCTTTGCTACTTTCATTAGGACTGTAAAGTTTGTCTACGCCAACTATTTATGGTTATGATAAACCATTTGTGCAATTCACAAGAACCTACGACTTTCATCATGTACCAAACTGATGTACGTTTATTGAATTTAAAATGTATGAACATTGTGAAATTTTTCTTTGAAAAAAAAATCGTCAAATTACTCGTCCGAGTGACACGTATTTTTACTAAACTAGTGGGATGGGAATGAGGAAGGTATAATTTATATGAATTGTATCCGCTTTTGCGTGAAGGTATAATGTGAAACCATTCAGGAAATACCAATCAGTACATCCATTTGGGATTCAAGCCGCGATATGCCTATAACAGGCATATTCATCAATGCGAGTTTAAAATACAATATCTCTACGAATCTAGGATTTTTTACTAACGTATGCCACCAGAGTTTGTCGGCTAAACATTTCTAATATACTAGTGGCAGTGGCGGATTATCTTACAAGTTTATGAAGTTGCAGTTACTTGCTCCCGATGAGAGGATGTGATGATAATGATGATGATTATGTGGCACCAGTAGAAATCTTAGACCTCACTAACCAGACCATGGCATAGCGACCATTCCCCTAAGGGAAATATACCTTTGGTACCACCAGGAATCAAATCTGGAACCTCCAGATATGCTGACCAATAGACAAAGATGCCAGTCATAATTTTAGTATCAGAGAATATAAGAGGAATCCAAGACCTTAGCTCAATTGGTAGCGTATATGCCTACTAAGCTATGGTTCCTAGGTTCGATTTCCAGCACGGCCGAAAAATGTATAATTGGTTAAATGTGGAGCTACCTTTTCACACTGATGAATTAATGGCTGGGGACTGGATGATGTGCCTGTCCTAGTCTTAAGTTAGATTATGAGGCACATGAAACTACGACTGACCTAGCAAGCCGGTAGTGGAAAATATATGGCTTGAATAAAAACAGTAATATATGTAAAGTAAAAGAATAGCGAGGGGGGTTTTCACAACTCCCCAAGCAAGAGCTATACCTTTAAGCTATCATCCTATTTATTCCTGAATCCTTAATTATTATTATTATTATTATTATTATTACTATTATCACCGCGTCTTACTACCCGTTTGGGTGATACACACTTACGCTAATGTGTAATGGTAGGGTGATTGTGGTATGAAATGGAGGACCTACAGTTTAACGTGGAATTCGAACCACGGTGGAGGCCTGGCATTCCCCACATTCACAAGATGTCTTGTCAGAGGTGAAGGAAGGGTTTGGAAATCAGATAAATCTTGGCCGCGACCGAGGATTGAACCGTTAATTATTAATGGAAGTTGTGACTAGCCAAAATTTGTGGTGAGACACGTTGAACTAAATAGCAATACCTTGATTTTCACCACCCGTTCGAGCTATAAGCGTATGTATTAATTGTATACAACTATTATTAAGGTTATATTTAGATAAAGTGTACCTACATTTGCGTGGGGGAGAGTAGAAAACACAATTATGTAAAAACCATCCTCAGTACACCCGACTGAGATTCGAAACTCATTCTCATCACTGGTAGTCTATTATATTGTAAGAGTAGCGAGTTAGACCACGCGGTCACCGACTGGGTCAACCACAGCTATACGTGACACACACAATTTAATAATTTACATATAATTTCAGAAGGTGCTGACTGAGCTATCCAGGTATTTCTTGTACGTGGGCACATTCGGTTATTTAATAATAAATTTGGTGACCTGGTGGTCTAGGGGTAAGGTGTCGAATTTTTGTGCTGGGGGTCCGGGGTTCAATCCTCGGTTCCGGCACAGATTTATCTGATTGCCAAACCCTTCCTTCCCCTCTGACAAGACGTGTATTAGTCACAACTTGTGAATGTGGGGAATGCCAGGCTCTCCACCGTGGTTCGGATTCCACGTTAAACTGTAGGTCCTCCATTTCATCTCACAATCACCCTACCATTACACTTTAGCGTAAGTGAATATAACCCGAATGGGTAGTAAGAAGCGGTGCTAATAATAATAATAATAATAATAATTCAAATTCAATTTTCTTTATTATAGTGCCGGCCAACAGTCGTAAGACCTAACAGGCCAGCACTGAAAAGTACACAAGTACCTTACAAATATATATATTTAATATAATAATAATAATAATAATAATAATAATAATGAAAATATGTAATCATAAAATATATAATACTCGTATATTTAGTCACTTGGGCTAAACGTTAATTTCAAGTCTTTATTTGCCAGTCACGGGAATGTCGCGTTTCGAGTCCCAGCCGGGTCTACTGAGAGTGATTAGCTTACCCACTTTCCATCACCGAACATTACAATACATGTCTCCTATGACCAACCTCACTCGCCACTATCCTATTATTGTAGTTAAATGAGGAAGTAAAACGCGTGTTTAATATTTTATATATACTACTATAAAGCCACATGGCTGACACCCGCCTCGGTGGCGTAGTTGGCTAACGCGCTTGTCGTGTTGAGCTCGACTGCTGAGGACGGGGAGATCAAGGTTCGAATCTCGGTCGGGTGAACTAGGGGTGTTTTTTTCTAAATGGTTTTCCACTATCCCTCCACGCAAATGCGGGTTCACTTCCTCTAACTCAAACTTCCCAATTCCCAATCCATTAGAGTAATTAGTACTTAAAGCGTATAACTCGAACGGGTAGTAAGACGCGGTGTTAAATATTATTAATATACACATGGTTGTCTCACTCGCTGACATTAATATTTACCCACTTCCGGATGAGCTAGAAACGTGAAATTTGGTAAACTTATTGCTTATAGCCTATAACCGACGAAAAAATTCCAAAACGCTAAAAATAATAAATTTTTAACCCCCGACAAAAATTCAAAATAGTGGAGCAACTTTAAAGTCGGTGCGGACCTTTTTTTGGAGGTGTCTTGTGGCTAAACGGTAAGACCTATCACAAACAAAGCAAGTAACAACATATAAGCACTAAGGTCGTGGGCTGATATAAGATGTGTATTTAGAAAATACACGTTTAAACACCCCAAAATAAAAAATTGTCATAGAACCATTTTTATTTTTCTCAACAACTAAACTATAGCACTCCTCTCTTTCCAGGTTTCTCTTTGAAATAAATAAAATAAAAAAACTGGACGAAACAAGGATGGCGTATATTGTTTAAACGCGACGCGACGTTATTACGGTCGTTAAATTGGGTCCATTACAACAAGCCGACTTACGTACACGCTGCATACATGTTAGTCGCATGGGCAGAAGGCGTTAATGGGGAGAGTAGACCATTTCCACATGAATATAGGGGACCAGGGAAGGCTCTCTGTTCCAGAAACAAAGCTGTTAGAGTCCACACAAAGTCTTCTGAACGAAAGAATAACATTGTTAGAATATTTTCGCTGCTTACTCTTGAATGAATGGAATATGAGGAAGGAGTTAATCTAGAAAATGGTAAAATGCTCCCCTGATGTATCTCTCAATGTCTGTGTCTTATTTTGAAACAAAGATATTTTCTAACTAGAGCATTGTGGTCCAACTGGTGGCCCACGGGCTAAATGTGGCTCTCACAGTATCCTGAAGGAAAATTAAAGACGGCGGATGTTAAATAGCTAAGGATTCAAACAAAATACATTTTTTAAAAGGGTCATGATTTCATTTTATTATTCATTTATTTGATTAGTAAAAATATGCTTTGCGTTAGTATATCATGATAAATTATTGGAAGATTAATACACTTTTTGGTCAGTAAAGTTTGAAAGATTCTTCTAACAAAAATACAATTTATATTTAAGTATTTAATGTAATTGTTTATTAAGAGTTATTTGTGGACCCATATTAAGATTAATAGATCTTCGGCTCACGGTGAAAACTGATAAACAGATTTGGCCCTTAAGATTAAAAACTTTGGACCACCCTGAACTAAAGCATCAAGACGGCTAAAAATATATTTATCATCCCACCCCATAACTCAATCCCTTCCCCATCGCTCAACAACACCCTTAATTTGTTTGCATGAAAGGAATGTAATTCTACCCTAAGCTTTTAAATCTATATTTGGGTCACCATAATATAATACTTATCTCACAAACTGATAAACTGTTAAATAGGTTAGTAAGTATTCATACGCCAAGCCCTGACAAATTCGAGTACTTTTTATGGATGGTGTTGAAAAAAAAATCGTGCTCAAATTTAAAACGATTTTTAAAGAACATCAACGGGGATACTTTCCACCGGATCTATTTAATAAAATGTTCAACTTCATAAAATGAAAGCTCCTTTTTCTCTCTGTGTCTTCTTTTTCTTCTTCATGAACTTTCTTTAACCTTTGATAGTCCTTCAAAACCAAACTATATTTGTTAATCCTATCATTTTGTATCTCGCGTTTCTAATGAAGTGTGCGGAAAATGTCAACTCTCCAAAACGTTTTACTAGATCCCAATTTGTCTCGTAAGTTGTTTGAAAATTTTAAGGACGAGCAGCAGTTTCTGAATGAGATGAGAGCAAAACTTTTAGTTAGTTTAGATGAAACAACATCAATTAGTTGGAGACTCTTTAACTAGTTGCTTAGATAAACTGCACTCCTGACTGCGTATTACAATAATAACGTTGTGCAAACTATAAACAAAACTAAATAAAGATAATACTAGCAAAGTGTTTAGTTTATAAGTTACAACATGTTTTGATGAGAAATAAAAAAATTATAATAAAACACAAAGCCACGTCTTACTACCTATCTAAGATATCCTAATTTATTTACACATTTGGTGTAGGAATGAAGAAAGTAGATGTTAGATTAAGTGTACCATCACTTGAATGATGTAAGAGGAGGAATAAATTAAGGGAAATAAACCTTCACTAAACCCATACGAGATTAGAGCCTCAACCTTTTCGTCACCAGCAAACAGGACTATACGAGATTGACGTAACTACCTAGCACGACCTTTGGGAACATCTCGCTGATTGGCTAAATTTGGTCACGTGACCACGCCCCCTCACTCTCTGATTGGCTGTTGGTTTTCCCCCTCCCCTCTACACGACCCCCTTTCCAGTGTTACAAACTTGTTAATTTCTGTCTCGTTTGTTTTTTTATTTGTGCACATTGTTTTTTATTTATGCTCATTGTTGTTTATGTGTGCTAAATGGTTATTTATGTATGTTTATCGCTTTTTTATTTATGCACATTGGTTATTTATTCAGTGGTTTTTATATGTCTGGGTAGGATTGTTGGGGCGTTTGAGTTTTTTATTTATTTATTGGCGTGAAGTCCACGGCACCATGCACTCCTCCCACAACATCGCTAGTGAGTGCTGGGAGCATCTTCTCTGCCCGGCCGCTTAGCGAAGAGTGTTAGATATGGTTCCCCTGCCTTGAGACCCCTTTTACTTCGCCCTCACTACCCCCTCCTTAGAGGTATGTGTCGCAACCCTCTCCCTCACCCCTATGTGGCAATGCGTTTTCCCAGTTTCGCAACACCTTATGGGGTAGTGGGTTTTTTCCCGGTGACTTACACCTGGCGACGGTTTGGTGGGCCGAAAAGAATAGATCGTAACCTTGAATGATGTCGCAATGGGTTTTTCCTGATGACTGGCGTCAGTTTGTCGGCTCAACAAGACAGGAATAGATTGTGACCTTGAAACTGTGAGCTAGGTCATGACTCTGGTAACCCTCCCCTCGGCAATGGGTTTTCCCGATGACGTCATCGCAATGTCTCAACCCTGATGACTGGCGCTAGTTTGGTGGGTCGTCAATACAAGTCGATACAGAAAGAGAACACGACCTTGAGTAATCTCGGAATGGGTTTTTTCCCTGATGACTGGCACCAGTATGACGGTTCGACAAGACGAGTTGAGACAAGAATAGATCGTGACCTTGAAACCGTGAGCTAGTACAAGAGGTAATTGACCCTGTTCATATTTGGTGACAGTTCGACAGCTCGACAAATCGAGACTCATATCTACGTGTAATGCGGACAGAAAGATTTTGCGTGAATAAAATACGATATTAAAAAACATATATTTATTAAACATTAAAGGTTTTACAGACATATATTAAAGGTTTCACGGACATCATACATAATATTTATTATACACTTTTATTGGAATGCTGCATATATTCGTTCATATGTTTTTCTACAGTGTTTCTTAGATGTGTTAGTAAAATTGTTTTTAGTTCACAATCCAGCCTGTAATAGTCCAAACCAATGACTTGACGTGTATAGTAGGTAGCACTGATAAGATTCAGGTTTCTGATGTGCATTTCCACCGTAGACTGTTCGAGATCGATGATATCCGCTCATTCTATTAGCGTGTCACATACATCCACAACGATTGTGTCGATCAAATCGTTGCAATAGCGTGCGACGGATGTCAACCACATATCCCAGTGTTCGACAGCAACATTGATGAGGTCATACACATCACAAAGTCACACTCAGTTAGGTGCTAGATAATCGACCCGTTTGAGTCCAGTGTCTTGTTCCTCGCTGAAGTCTATCATACGGTCACCGCACATGCGTCTAAAAGATATTTCATGATCAGTCTAACTAATATTCTGAGGGGGTTACGTGTTTCTGAAAAACTTTTAAATGACTGACTTGTAGCTGCCCAGTTCTTGCCCCTTTGTAAACACCACACACAGTTCCATCCGCATTTTTCTAACTGGACATAAGGCGTAAAGTTATTCTTGACGCTCATGCCGATGATGACTTGCTTGGCGTCAACTCCGTCCAGTGGGAACAAAGTGTTGAAAATATTGGTGATGGCGAGCAGATTCACGGGCTTTGCGGTTGCAAACGTCTGGATCTTCCATGATGTTTGTTCGCTTCGACGACTGTCACGGTTAAGGCCGGCAGGCCGCCGGGTCGTCCCTGTCATAGGCGCACACTGATTGGATGCAGCCTCTTGAGAGGCGGCAGGACCCTACGGTCTTGAAAAATGTGTTGTAATATCTCACCAACTTAGCGTCGTTGCCTGTGTGATTGGTGGACGAGAATAGGGTTAGGAAAGCTTTCATCGGAATGTTCTGGGAACGATAGAGAAGGTACATGAGACAGTAATGGCCACAAACGTCTGAGGCGATGCTTTGAAGTTATAGCATGCTATGAGACGTGCGGGAAGTGTTTTTACGTATAAATGCCAGATGTGACTTTATACGGGGTGGGAAACTATAACTGTCAAAATATTCTCCCATGCCGTTCTTGTCGATAAAGATGGCGAACTAATACATCTCAAGCTTGGTGTGTGGATCAGTGTTGATGACGAGAGCGGCAGGTTGAGTTATTCTTGCGAGTAGTTGATCAGCAGGGAAAACACCCGACCGTACAGAACGGAACCACGGGGTTGTTTTCAGCGCACGTCTTATGGTGTGCGTGTCCATCTTCAATAATACAACCTCGAAGTCCTCAAACGATGGAGGCTGACCAGAAATTCCATACAGAACTTTGTGACATGCACATGGTGTGGTCCGATTTAAGTGTTTTCAAAGACGAACAACCTCCGTCGTAAAGGTCTACAAAGGTGAACGTGTGTATTTGAGTAGAAACTTTTTAGTTTCTGCCCCCTTGACGTAAACGGTTTCTGCACGGGTTGTGGCACGGCAGATGAGGGATTCGAGCAGGGTGTAATCCACATCCCCGCTATCTCAGGGAATACCATGAGGTTTGTTGACGATATAGTCGGCTTGCTTTTTTAGCGGCGGATGAAAGTTCCTCGATAGCGTATGGGGGTTTTTAACACCCAATGTTGAAATAATGTACCGCGTACAGATAAAAGACTCAGTTCCTTGACGATAAACTCTTTGCTGTCGTCGATGAGGCTGTGGAAATCCACAATGACGTCCATGATTTAAATGACGAGTGTAAGGGGTAGGAAGTCGCTTATATTAACTTCTATAATCAGTCACGACTTTTCTGTCCTTGTTAATGGTGATGATGTTGGCAAACTCCCCGTACACGATACAGTTGACGGTTTCGGTGAGAGCTCTAGTGAAGCTCACTTTGATGCTCAGAGAGCCATGCCGCGTCAAATTCCAATGCGATGTCATGTGGGTGGATAGATTAGATATGAAATTGAAAGCCAATAGATGATATCCCTTAGGGGAAGATTCCCGTGTGATTTTGCTACCTTCATTCATGAAATGAATACCCGTTCCAGAAAACAGAATGTGGTAGTACATGACATAGTTGCCGTTTGAAAAATAGGAATGTAACGGTTTCGACGGCACTTGTTCCCCGTCCAAGTACAGTGAAAAAGGTTCATGCCATAGATTTGGAAGTTGAATGGTGTTCTTGGTGGCGTCCCCATTGAACGCAGTGTTTGATACAAATCCCACGATGCATCGTTTGGGTAAATGTCCGGTGAATACATTGTCCAGTGATTTCCCTTGCACACCCTTAGGAATAGTGAGTGTTTTTACTTCCACGCGGGTGATTGGATACTTTGTGGCACTGGCGTTTAATTCCTTGACATGTGCCAACAGTATAGAAGGTGCTACTTTGACACGTAGCACTAGAAGGTCAGCTTCAGCGATCCAAACCTTAAAGGGAGGGAATTCATGGATGTCCGTAAGATTGGAATGGACCAACTTGACTGAGCTCGGTGCCTTTCAAAAGGTATTTCTCTTGGTTAAACACGTCACCGTGTAGATACCCCAAAAGATCCACCGTCTTACTTTTTGTGGTTAGATTGCGACGGGCCTCAAAACCCTTGTTGCCGGCGCTAGCATCCTCAAATGTTCCGCGGCTGACTGCGAACTATAGACCACAAGTCAAATGTGTTCTCTGGCGTCACTGTTGTAATTGAACAAAGTTTCAATGTACAATCTATAAGCATACGTGTTTCTGGTTGTGAGATTAGTTGTTGGTTTAAAAACACATCCACCTGTGTGAATAGCGAATACAACCAGTTGTTGACGGGAGTGATTCGATACACCTCAGTGGAAACACCACCATCGAGTTTCATGATGGCCACCCTGAGATAGAGCATGGTCTGTGAAAGATTGATATAGAACTCGCCTTTACCGGTACCGCTAGGTTTGATGGGCGAATAATCGGTGAGGGAAGAGACAGGTTTGTACTGGAGCCATTGTATACTTCCAAGACTGGTTTGCGTGGGTGGGACGGAAAAGATATCGATTTCACTGCTGGCACACTTGCAGGACTGGGGGTGTATAAACGACATTTCAACTGAGAATATCTATCGCTTCTTTCTTGACCTTTTTACGTCGGGCAACGCCAGAAGATTGACGTCGGTGCTTCTTACGACGCCCTTTATAAACTGAGCCGGTCATCAGTGTGTCAATCTTCTGCTCCGCCTTGCGTTTAAGGTTTGTTCCAGCCTCTACGGCACGCTGGCGTAGGACCTCTTTGAAAGGACGACGCTGATTGGTGACGTTGGCGAGCACGTCGATACCCGCATGAAGCGCCTGTTTTCCAATTGCTTTAGCGCCGCTTCTCAGCAACGGTACGACGCTATTGAAAAGACCGCTGAAAAACTCCCTATCTCGTGCCCGCGTTGATAATATTTTGGCCCTCGGGTACGGTGGTGAAAGAACACGGATATTGGAATTCGACAAGAGCGACTTCCCACTGGCCGTCGAGTGTAAGACGGTAGGGTAAATGCGTGGTGAAATTCGTGAGGGTATTTTTCGGGAAATGTCCCATAGAGTTGTCAATCGGCAAAGTTATGTAAAACTGGTCCTTCATGGTAGGAAGCTGAATCCAAGAATTAAACTTGGTGAGGTAACCTTTCCACTGCATGTAGACTTTATTTCTGCCACCTTTTCCCTTGACACGTATTTTATCGACTTTAATAGTTTTAGGAAGACGTACACGTTGCAATTCGGGTGCGTAAAACGTTCCCTCCCCCTCCTTACCGTCAAGATCGGTCGGCCTGTAGACGACTGATTGTCGCAACACGACATTGCTGACTTAGAAAAAAAATCCACTTCAATTGCTTTCGTAGCCCTTTTCAAACATCATTTTGGATTTGCTAATATGCACCGTGTCACCTACTTTCATTTTTGGCTTAATATTCGAGTTTGGACACCGTTTGCCATAGAGATTATCTCTGACTTGAAGAACATTGGTTTCTGAAACGTCGGCAGGCACCATCTATATACTGGAATGTTTTGCACCATTGTAACCGTTGATGAGCTCTTGGATGACGTCCACATACCGATACGTGTTATTTTTGGTAAAGTAGCGCCACATGCACCATTTAAGTGCTCTATTGAATCGTTCCACGATGCTTGCCTTCACATCAAGATTATGAGTGATGTAGTAATGCACGCCTTCTTGCTTGAAAAATTTCCGGAATAGATGTACCGTGAACTCTTTCCCCTTGTCCATCTGTAAATTTAGAGGTTTACGGCCGCTTTGTTTGAAAATATCCCGAAAGGCGTCTCTCACGACGCTCCCCGTCTTTGATGGCCCAGGCTATCTTGCTAAACCCGTAGGTGACGGTGAGCAAGTACACTGCACCGTCGTTGTATTTTCCGAGACTTCGCATATCGTTGAGATCAGCTTGCCATAGATCGTCAATGTTTGACACCACGTACTTGTTGCGTGGAAACATTTTTATCGCCGGTTTTTATAGGGTATAAGCGTCCTGCTCATGGAGCGATTCTATTAATTTGTCGGGATCTTTCTTGGACGCCTTTATGAGCGACGCCGCCCCTGCAAACCTTTCAAGATAAGAATGGTCGTAATAGATGTCGGCTAAACGGTCCATTAAGCTCGGAATGGCAGCCACCTGTTTTCGTCCACCCTTTTCAGTTTCTACTTCTTAGGGCGTTGCAACGGTGTAAGGGGTTGGGGTACGAGCGTCGGATCTATAATGGGGGCTAAGCTTTTCAGATTTACAATAAATTCTTTCTGAACGTTTATTTTTTGAAGCACCGTGAGAAACTCTCACCACCCAGACGGCTCACTGTGTTTTCTTGCTCTGACCAGATCGTTGACTAAATCCACAATATTGGATCCACGGAGAGGCGTATCGTGAATACTCACTTCCCCGTTTTCGGCCCAAGAGATACCGCCTCGGTAAATAATGTATTCAAGTAAAAGTTCAGCTTTTTAAAGTGCCTTTACTGGTACAGTATTGAATACAGCAGGGATGTAAAGTACATACACTTCAGGGGTGGTGGTGGTGATGGTGGTGGTATTTTCAGGTGGTTAAGGGTGTTGACTAAAATGCAGAAAGCGCTGTAGCACTTGTTGGTATAAATTCCATTTAGACTTGTCAAGTTTTAAAGTGAGGATTTTTTCCATTTCCTTGTCCAGCTCGGAGACCACTAGATTTGTGGCCGATGCCACTTGTTGATGGTGTTGCTCATAACGGTGTAATGTTTCCGGGGACACCGATGTCATCTTTTTGGTGTGTTCCATTATCTACTTGATGAATAAGGAACCGAAGACACCGCTGATTAAATGTGCTAAAATTAAGGGCTGGAACGCTCCTCCTTTCTCAACGAGTAGTCGTCTCTTCTTCCAGCACTCTCCTCGTTTGACCAGCGCAAGCTGGTGCTTGTGAGCACGTAACGTTGTCTTCTGCGCATTTTTCAACGGCACCCGCCCTTTTAAAGGTTTGTAGGCACACTCGCAAATAGAATCAATCAGTTTCTTGTCTGTCGTTTTCAGCATGGTGAAGCGTTGCTGCGGGTTCATAAGATGCATCGCAAGTAGCAGAGGAGATTGCTTAAGCACTTTGGGACTCATAGTTATGAAATTATCTGTAATCGGGAAGTGTCGGTGGTTTTATAGCTTTTGCGTGGTAGGTACACGCAGCATCCGAAATTTTTGCGGGTTCTATATCTGAACCATTCGGGTGTACCTTGTTTGAAATCTAGCAATATATACCCGTGGGGAGTACTTTTAGCATCAGCGTAAGCCTTTGTAAAACATGGGAGTTTTCAGGACAGACTTGACGTGAAAAGTGTTTAATCTAAGCTTTATCCCCGGGATTTTTTAAAAGCACGATATAATGTGCGTTTAAGGAAATGTCTCTTTGGCTCTTGGCCTGGTGGAATATATTTTGTGCTAAGTACATGACGCTAATATTTTGATGGTGGCATCCTTTGGTGAAAAGATCGACTACCACTTCGTTGGCTTCATGCATCAGGTCGTCCAGGATAATCAGCTGCGGCGAGCCATTACAGGTGCCATCCATTTCCTGCAAATCCTTACAGAATATGATGCGGGGACTTGACCCATCTTGTTCGAATCCCGGTACATAAAGCATAATACCATGTGATTTTATCAAATTTAACCTCACACATTGTGTCCAAGTGACGGATAAAGTCGGCTACAAAATATGACTTTACACAGCCGGAAGGGCTGCTGATGATGGCCGAAAATGGATGTTTCAACTTTTCCATAATATTTGAGATTGAGCTTATAAGCTAAATGAACTTGTATTTATAGGATAGGAGGGAGGGGGGTGCAGACGTTAAAACAAAAACATAACAGTTTTTATAATATGTATTCACACAAAAATAGCTCACACCATGAAAAGTATACATTGAATATTTATTTACAAATATATCTCACACCATGAAAAGTATACTTTGAATATTTATTTACACAAATCAAAGTTTTAGAATATATCTAACGCCATGGAAAGTATACTTGGAATATTTATTTACACAAAACAAAGTTTTAAAAATACGGCTCACTCCTTGAAAAGTATACTTGGAATATCTATTTACACAAATAAAAGTTTTTACAAATATAGCTCGCACCACAAAAAAGTGTACTTGGAATATTTAACTACACAAATACGACATTTACCAAAATCTTGAGTTTGATTTTTTTGACGATTACAATACTTTCTCTTTAATGTGTCAAGAGAAAGTTAAAATAGTGTCTAAAAAACCTTTAAAATATTGTGCCAAAAGAAACATTAACATTTTTTCATTTTATATATTGGCAGATTATTTTTTAGTCTAGCTATTTTATCTGTACTTATAAGTTAGGGTGGATTAATTTTACAGAGGGTGGATATTACAAAATGTGTGCTAAATCCCCACATAAACGAAGTCGTCCCAAAACAAACCCTCACTCTAGTTAAACTGATTGAGTGGTAACAGTTAGGTCCATGCACCCCTAACGAAACGTTTGTATCGATCATACCCTCACAATTGTTCCCTACCAACCCTCTTTTCTAGTTCAACCCTTTGTGCAATCTCCTGTGTACTCTAGACCCCTTTATGAGGAGCTGTGCGAGGTCAAAGGGGGTGTGAGAAGTGTAAAACTGTACAACGTGTGGGTCAAAATCAGTGAAACTCATCTGTTTATCTTCCTGAAAGGGATTACCGCCCCTAAGAGGGATGAAACGTTGGACCCTGGATGCTGAGGTTCTTCGTTTTGTATCTTGGTCAGGGAATTCAACTGGGCAGCTATCTGGCAAGATAGGATTTATTTCGTGGTTAATATAATGATTAACGTTGAAAGTCCATGCGTGCTAAATGCTTAAAAATGTAATATGATAAAAAAAAAGTATGACATGACAAATGCATAAATTAGATCACACAAAAAAATATTTTTAGTTTAATAATAAAACTTAATATCAAATAAGATATTTTAAACGGATTTATGTAAAACTTACAACTTTTCATTTCTTGTACTGTGACTATGTAAAATGATGATACATTTATTTTTATGTATTTTATATATATTTACCATCTCAATTTAACGGTTTTAGTTTTATTTTATTATTTACATAATCTTTAAGAGACAGATTGCACAAGATTTTATTTTCTGTTTCTAGTCAAATAATAATCCATAGCGCTAATTGGTAAATGTACAAATTTATTTTTTTATTTTTTTTGTACTTTTAACATGTTTGTATTAATATAGCTTGTATTCATATATAATTTATAAATACTCTCTCTCTCTGCAAATTATTCGCACCGATGATCCCGTTGACAAAGGAAGCATTCTCACCATTTTTCTACAAACATACTTCCACGTAACTTACTTGTTGTGCAAAATATTTGTGAGTCAAATTTTCGAAGAGATCGTTTCATTAAATCTATCCTTACTCCTTTAAAGGATATACAGTGCAGCTTTAGTGGTGTCAATATTTTTAGTACCTCGAATGTACGCCGACAACACAGACACAAAGCGAACCCTCTGCTATGGCAGAAACTTAATTGCATGCACAAAATATGCACAAAAGAGAAAGCCTTGTATATTTTGGCGAGAACTTGACGCTTTAATATCTTCAGTGTATGTCTTGGAAGTTTGGGGAAACATTACCAAAGGGTTCAAATATGGCTGTGGTAATTGTATAAATTATGTTAGCAGTTCACTCACTAGTGGGCATGCGGATTAAAGTGTCAGTCTCATCAACCAACAAAGGATCGAATTTCAGTGGTTAAGTTTTTTAGTTTTTTATAAATAGTTTCCCTATCTCTCTCTATGTGAGTAGGGGTAAATTTCCTCAGCAATTCTATCTTTTTCATCCCTACTTCATTAATCAAAATCTGAGGTTAGCCCAGATTGGTAGTGAGACGTGGTGTAAAACGCAGGGTTGTCATGCAGCTGTAAAACGGAGAATCGGGAAAACACGGAGAATTTTTGTGTTTGGAAAAAGTTAATCAAACATAGGGAACTGTGAAAAAATCTAGTAGAAATACTAAAATGTTTGTTAATTTTGTCATTTAACTGAAAGCTTAAAATAGTTGGTTAGACTTTGGATGACCGAAAAAGTGAATAGTCTTTTTTATTTTGTTTAGATTTGGGTCTTACTACCCGTTCAGGTTATGTATTAGTAACGCTAATGGTTCTAAAGATTAGGAAGGTAATATTTGCAGGGAGTCTTCCTGCATTTTGCGTAGAGGGTGAGTGGGAAACCATTTTGGAATAACAACCCTCAGTACACCCGGCCGAGATTCGAACCTCGATCTCCTAGTCATCAACAGTATTCTACTGCGAGAGTAGCGCCTTAGACCATGCGGTGACCGAAAAGGGTAACTAAAGAACTAATCACGCTGATTCAAACATGCCTTACTACCCTCTTAAACAAGGGTTGTGAAGTGTCAGAAAATGTATTTCCCTATCAATCTTAAATATTTATGTTTTAAACATAAGTTGCATTACATCACACTAGTCAGTTTGAAGAAAAATCTAATTTTATTTCTCATTTCTTAGATACAGACTGCTTGAGAAAATGCGATTTTTTTTTTCCTGTGTCACCTGGAAAAAACAGGGAATTTGGAAGTAAGAGAATAGTAGTAGCCCTGATAAGAAAATAAAATGAGGAGAAATAATAAACTATACCGTCCGTTTGCGGTAAGAGCTTACACATACACAGTTTGCTTATCATGTAAGCTGTACCATAGTGGAACAAGCACGATAAGGTTCTTACCTTTAAGGATAAACAGAATGTACATGATCAAGGATCGAAACCTGCCCTCCTGGGTCAGAGCTCCCTATAGTATAAATTGTAACCAAACATGCCATTTAAATTACAATGGCGTAGCTTGGCTTGTTATCAAAATAAGCAGGGCTTGTTTGGAATGTATCCGTGAATAATTGTTCTCGTCACTAAGTCTCGTCACAAGTCACGTCACGTCACTAGTCTAGTCTCAGGAGTCAACTAATCACCAGGTATAGGATATCTCCAAGGAGTTCAGGTCGAATGTGGGATTGAGTGACCTCTGAATCATCAATATAAATATGACCCTGAAAAGAACACTAATTGACGGCCACGTCAATGACACGTGGGCTACTGATAACTGAGAGGTCAGGGTGCAAATCCCAGTCTAAGTACTGAAGGTGTTTTTTCCCCTAAAATAGGTACCACTATCGTTCCAAGAATATTAAGAGCGTGCATCACATGCCCATCAACTCAGTGATACAGTCGCCTTGAAATCGTAAATTTACACCAACATTATTGCACGTGGATTATTTATGATTAAACATTTATGGAAATAAATAGTTAATAGATGTTTTTCTAATACAGAACGTTATTAAAATATTAAATTATATTTGGATAGAAACTACATTAAAAAGGCAGTTTTTTACCATTTAAGAATGGCTTCACATTCAAGCATTGTGCACATATCTTTATTTTGGTTTTATAGGAACGTACTATAGTTATTTCTTAACAAGAAACTGTGTCGCTTTGTCCCCTATCGTCACCACAGAAAATTCTAAGTAATCATTCAAATACGAATGCACTGCACACATTTCTGGCATATCTTGGTCTTGACTTTTCTCTTTAACTATCATACCCCGCGCGAGCCAGCAGCTGAGTTGGGCCTGCTAACGGTACACTACCACTAAATTCTACCTTTATCATCCCTGAACTTTATTTAGAAATCATCCACGAGTCACCATTTGAAAAAGGTTTTTTTGGGGGTACACGCCAGCTGCCATAGAGTATAGGTCAATTGGTGAATGTAGCAACGTGGATTTTCATTTTTCATCCAAAATTAATTTTAATCCAATTGAATTAAGTCTAACTGATTTAATGCGAAGTTAATTTTAATGCTAAATGACTTTAAGCTGACTTTTTGTGAATTTAGACTAAATTATTGTAGGTCATTAGTGCATTACTTTAGATTAACTGTTAATAATTTTCAAATTTTGGACCAAATGACTTTAGGAATACTTTTGCGTCACCGTTCTTTATATTGCTCAGATAAAAAAAAACTTTAAGAAAACGCAAAACATTAGATTAACATTAAGCAAATCATTTTCTTTAGACTTAAATCACAGGATAGCTTCACAAATATAAATAGCAGAAAGAGATAAAGAAGATACTATAACTGATGGAATTCGTATTTTTTTATGTAACAATGATATTTTCTATGATTCAATGTAAAATGAGTATTATATATTTAACTAGAAATAATACAATTACAATTTGTGATAACACCATCTTTTGAAGATATAATAGTGCATACAGATTTGTGACTAAACATTTAAGTGTTTAGACTATCATGTCCAATTAAAGGCCCGATTAAATACGTGATCATTACTGTATTAGATCAGTATGTGTAAAAATGCTTATATTTCATGGTTATGTGCTCTTTATTCAAATACTTACAATATCAATACATGAATAAAATTAATCAGACATATCACGAAGCTGTAATACATTTCACAAGCAACTTTGTTTTTAATTTTCTAACAAAATTGCATTTTTTTAAAAGAATTATTATGCATTTTCACCACGTAAACGCTTGGACGTAAGCTTATGGCACAGTTTTATAATGTAGCATTGATCCGCTTATTTTCTATTTCAAACCAACCCCTAGTCGTTTAAAATGTCAGTTATATATATATTTTTTACAACAGTTCAAATTATTAGTCATCATCATCAACTGAACTCTTTCCAGCCTGTGGCCGTGCTAGTTTAATAAAATGCCTCCATCTTCCTCGATCCTTCCACCATTCTTCTTCCTTTAATTGATTCCATTCTTCTCCTCTCACTTGCACACTTTTTGTTATATATTCCTTCCATCTCTTGCTTGGCCTTCCTTGAGGTATTTTCCCTCGATACTTCATTTCCATCATTTTCTTTGGCATCCTTTGGGCCTTTTTAGCGGGGTAGTGACGCGTAATACAAGGAGTAGGCCTACACCTAGTGAGTTCTACTTATTCTATTCAACTATAATGCGTTTTAAACTGCTTTAGGATAGAGGTCAGCGCAGCCGGAGTGGGGAGTAGATGTTCGTCACATGCTCGGCCAATCCGTGAAGGGTAGTTGTCATAGCAACCGATGCACGTTGCCAGATTTCTTGACAGTCTCTGAGCATGCTTGCATAGTAGTAACGCGCAAACTCCCGCTATGTGACAACTATGCTCACCAGCCTACCCACCACTAGGACCCTAAAGTAGTTTAAAAAGCAGAATTACTTCTAATCTCACTGCCAAGTGGTGTATCCCGGTATCTGAGTAACCTGGTACAGGTTGGGTTGAACCACAGCGGAAATCAGGTGAGGTACAGACGAGATGCAGGAGAATGATCAGGGCCAAAACCGACAAGCTTGGGAAAGGGTCTGGCCAGTTGGGGGTGTGAGGGTTGGTGATGATGAGCTAAGTCACCATCAGCGTTCTTAGCCTCATTTAGGGAAGGCTACCCTAAGAGAAGGTTTACCTGAGGACCTAAACGCAGCAGACCTGCTACTCAGGTGTAAGCCATGAAAGTCTTAGTAATCCTGTGGTAAAAACAAACCAAAGTAACCGAGAAAAAAAATATAAGTGTGCTTCTAAATGATTTCTCATCAAATGAGGCATTATAGAAAAGTATTATGGATTACCTGTTATTTGAATAATCTATAACAAAGCGCGTATTTCTTGCACTCCTATTGATGTACTGTACATTTGTTTGATTAATTATTTTTATTGTATTGTTTATGCATGATCAACGAGCCAGAGAAGAATTTACCCGTATTATTTCCGTATTGGTTTCCAAATGACGTATATATCTCCCTCCTACCCGAAGTTTCCGCTTTAGTGATCACCTCAGCACATTTTTACCAGTTGATTCTTTGTTTTTTCTTTTTTTATATAAAAATCTACTATCTAAATACAAAAATATTCGTGTAACCGGTAATAAATTCCTTTTAAGATCGTTGATCTTATAAACTTTAGTTTCAGGATCAAGGATTTAAAAGCTTGCCCTTGAAAGCTCTTTCTTTATATTGTTGTTTTAGTATTTGTAAGGGAACTTACATAATTAATATTCTATTATTAATTTAAGACACGTAGATAATTAACACCGGGATTTTCCTCAAAAGTAACAGGTTTGGAAAAAAGTTTAATGAACGATACCGAATAGACACTAGTTTGAATTTATGGGTTTCTTTGACACATCTTAGAAAAACCTGTGTCTTAGCTGTCAGAATGTAGGCCCTTAACACAATGGTTTTATATGCTATTTAATCAAAATAAGTGGTTTTAAACGTATGTTTCGAAAAATTCACAATTTTGTCCGCAAAATAGTTGACCCTGTATTATTCTTGAAATAAATAAAAATAATTTCATTCTTTAAATTTTATGATATTTTTTTAATCAGAGAATTTCCCCTATGTAAATTATATTCAAACTCATTTTCATGAGAAAATGAGTTGCCATCTTGTTTCAATGATAAGCAGTATCTAGATATAAAATTAATCAAAATCATTAGAACGAATTTGGAGAAATTTTTTTACTCTTCAGTAAACTACCCTTAAATTTAGGATTAGATATCTAATCCCAAAAACCCCTCGGAAGGACGTTATGCAAACCCCATGTACCAAGTTTTAGCCCGAGGTACAGACAGACAGACTTGTGAAAACCACTATTTTGGTTCCAAAGGATCATGAAACGTCGACATTTTTAAAGATCTCGAGTTAGATTTTTTTACGATTACAATACTTTCTCTTTGAGGTGTCGAGAGAAAGAAAAAATTTCAAAACTTTAAATTTATTTATTTTACATACAATTTAATATCTTAATCTCAAAGAGTTGAGTAATTAATAATACATTTGAGCCTGGCGTTTCTTACCCAAAATTTCAATTCATGTTTGACTAGCCAATAGAGGACCAACACACACGTGTTTACATGTTCAACTAAGAGAGCCTTCCTTCACCTCTGACAAGACATCTTGTGAATGTGGGGAATGCCAGGTCTCCACCGTGGTTCGGATTCCACGTTAAGCTGTAGGTTTTTTTACTCTTCAGTAAACTACCCTTAAATTTAGGATTAGATATCTAATCCCAAAAACCCCTCGGAAGGACGTTATGCAAACCCCATGTACCAAGTTTTAGCCCGAGGTACAGACAGACAGACTTGTGAAAACCACTATTTTGGTTCCAAAGGATCATGAAACGTCGACATTTTTAAAGATCTCGAGTTAGATTTTTTTACGATTACAATACTTTCTCTTTGAGGTGTCGAGAGAAAGAAAAAATTTCAAAACTTTAAATTTATTTATTTTACATACAATTTAATATCTTAATCTCAAAGAGTTGAGTAATTAATAATACATTTGAGCCTGGCGTTTCTTACCCAAAATTTCAATTCATGTTTGACTAGCCAATAGAGGACCAACACACACGTGTTTACATGTTCAACTAAGAGAGCCTTCCTTCACCTCTGACAAGACATCTTGTGAATGTGGGGAATGCCAGGTCTCCACCGTGGTTCGGATTCCACGTTAAGCTGTAGGTCCTTCATTTCATCTCACAATCATCCTACCATTACAAACTAGCGTAAGTGTGTATAGCCCGAATGGGTAGTAAGACGCGGTGCTAGTAATAATAAGCTAACTATTTGTGGCGATTATGATCGAGGTGTAAGGTTCACTGCTTATGCAACAGCGTGTACAGTCAGCTGATTGGTCCCCCTACCCCTTCCGCCTTCCATTGCTGCCCTGAGGGGATACAAATCTCTCCACTCTGACGTAATTGAAACTGTCGAGAGCTAACACCCCTGCAAATGAAAACAAAGACGCGAGGATTGGAGAGAATGGGACGGTGTTGATGGATCTGCTCGGTCGCCAGAAATGTGATTGCTGCCGTCCGCCTTCCTGCCTGCCTCCATTTCATTTATCCCTTTGATTTCAGTGGTGGAGAGATTTACAGGAGCCGAGAGGACGTGTCCTTATTTGGAGTTACTTAAAAAGTTTACCAGATATTGTGTGTGGGCTTGGCTCATCATAAACTTTTAGTGTCACTCGAGTAAAATAGTTCGGAGGATTTTACCAAATGTAATAATAAGAATAGAACGATTTTAGTCTCCTCGTCTAGAGAAAAATGTATCGAGGAAGAAACTTCTTCAACAAAAGAGTAACCTACTTCAGTGGTGCATGGTCTAAGGTGCTACTCTCACAGTAGACTAGATTGCTGACGACGTGGAGAGCGTGGTTCCACCCCAGTCGGGTGTACTGAGTGGTTGTTTTTTTCCAAAACTGTTTCCCTCTCTCTCTTTCTCCACGTAAATGCTGGCACACTTCCTCGTTGTTCAACCTTTTTCATTCCTAACCCATTAGCGTAATTTGTGCATAACTGTATAACCCTAACGGGCGGTGCTAAATAAAAGACTTTGTTCATCAGAATAATAAATTAACAGAGACGATACACGAAGAGTGGGGTGTGCGGTTGAATGCCTGCCTATGAACTGACTTGAGAGGGTTTGAACCACTGATGTACTGGGGTTGAATTCTTTCCCTATACGGATTCCCATCCTAGTTTCAGACGAAGGTTGTCACATTTTCTTAAGGTGGGAGTTGAGGAAACATAAGTTCAGTATTTTCTACCACCCTTATTCCTAATCCAAACGTATAAATATGTGGAAAGCCCGAACGGGTCTTAAAATGCTGTGCAAAAAAAATCTCTCAAACATAAATTTTACACGTTTCTTACATCAACCTACTAAAAACTAAAAAAAAAGAAAATTATAACTATTCCTCTAAAAAAAAGTGAAAAATTCCTTTTCCTTAATTTAAGAAAAACATTAATACACTATAAAGGTATTTGCGATCTGTTAGCTTTGAGAGCAATGGATTTACCATGCTCAATCGCAGGTTCTCGTAATGATCAATATAAATTAAACCATAAAGAATAAACTAATAATGAAATTTCCTGCCATGTGACAACATTGCATAAGGCATGGGTCAGCAACCTTTTTGATATCACAGGCCATTTGGGTCTAAAACAAATATCGAGCAAAATATTTTAACTTTTTATTTCTCTTATGGTAAGTGATTAGCTCTAAGTATATTTGTATGAACAAAATTGTTTGTTTGCTAAATATTTTGCGGGCCATATTAAATAAGTTGGTGGGCCATAGGATGCTTGCCACATGACATGATCTAAGGCATCTTTCTCGCAATATACTAGACGGCCAATGACAGAAAGTTAGAGGTTTGAATCCTGGTCGGGTGTATTGAAGGTGGTTTCCCCTAAATGTTTTTCCCTTTCTCTCCACGCAAATATGTGTACATATCCTATAATTTAAACCTTCATCATCCATAACTCACTAGAGTAATTTAATGCAAATGCGTATAAATTTAAATAATAAAACGCGCTGCTAAAAAAAATAGAAAACATGAAATAGATTTGAACATTTATTTTATAAATAACTAGCAATCCCGCATGGCGTTGCCCGTGACCCACTGTAGTATAAGAATTATAAACTGCCCCCCTCTAACC